>JACCPG010003821.1:0-86681 GCA_016069955.1 Drepana arcuata
TATTGCAATTTGGAGAGGGAACCTTTTTCATCAAAAAAGCGAATTTATTCGATGGAATATGACCAGAACGCAGGCGGAGTGATGTGACAATTTTCATACCTTATCGAACGATTAATGACCCGTTAGTAAAAGCGCATTCAGTAATCACCGCCACCTAGGCTTATAATAATAGAAGCCGTCGTAATATACAACAACCCAGAATAAATTTGTTATCAGTAGTGTAGCAGAATCGACCACTCGATTTTCTACCTACCTATTGTTTTGGCTTTAGTTCGCACTTTCACCTACGAATAATTAATTTGATTCAGGTACCTATTATCTTGAAACGTCATCTAACGTAAAGCGTAGCAGCCTTATTACAACAGGTGTCACAATAAAAACCAACGCATACCTTAAATATTTGTCATATTTCTTTTTAAATGGAGTAATAATAATGTAAAAAAACTAATAGGTACCTAACAAGTGTTTTCGTAAAAGGTTTTTGAAGGTTCTACACAACAAACCTCTTAAGAATGCCAGAACTGAAGGTGAGATTTTGCTCTCTCGCACAACTAGGATTCTACGCCATAGCCAATGTATTCGGCTTTCATTGATGGCTTGGAATAGAATTTGTCTCACCAGGGATGGAAAAGCAGCAATGCACATCGCTGCTGTGTTATATACTATATTACATAAATAATTATATTACATGTCTGAAAAAGATAGGGCGCCGCCGCCGGCCGGCGTGCCTTTTCTTGTTTACTTTCATTTTCTCGATGTTCTTACTCATCTATCGATACATTGGTATTGATTAATTCAACTATAGGTACTAAAATATACTTTATTTAAATGGGACTATTATGTTTATACCTACCTATTATTTATAAACATTTATACAGATTATTAAAAGGTTATAATAATATAATATAATAATATATCCTCACGCCTTCCCACAAGGGTCCCCAAAGGGGTAGGCAGAGGTCTATAGGTAATACCCACACACCCACTTTCCGCCAGAGGTATATTAGGTGCCAGAACGTGACAGATGGCGAGTCCATCGCCGTTACTCAGGCACGGCTATACATACGCCTTTGAATTTCTTCTCAGACGTATGCAGGTTTCCTCTCGATGTTTTCCTTCACCGTAAAGCTCGTGGTGTGACTAATCACTGTACTTAAGTTCAGAAAAACTCATTGGTACAGTCGGGATTCGAACTTGCGACCTTTGCGTCGCAGGCAACTGCTCGAACCACTCGGCCACCACGGCTCTTATTTTTTAAAAGGTTTTTCTACTTATGTACGTATGTTTTATCAGAAGTTACAAATTATAAGTTATAATTAAGATTGAAATCAATAAAATTTATTTAGACGAAACAGAAACCCGAAGTGTATTGTTTAAATATAATTTACGACAAATGCCAATAATTGGTGTAGTACTATGTGGAGCAATGTCGGGGTACGTAAAGAGAATTTTTATGTAGATCACATATTTGACGTTTTTATATTTACTTATGTGTCCTGCATATTATCGGTTACACTAATAGCCGAAGTAACCGAAAACGCATTCCCTACATAAATGTCCTGTTCCATGTAAAATTAAAAGTGAATCGACAACCGTCCTTCACTAGAGTATCGTTGCGTGAGCTCCGCCCAAGCTTCAGTATGTTTCGGCGATCGTACGCGAGCGGTCACATCGACGCCATTTTGTTCTACGACGCCATTCCATGATCACTTCCTAGTTCCTCAGTTAATTATCGCGAAAATTTATCTTTTTGGCTTCCTTTTTTCTGGTAAGTTAAATTTTACTCATAAATTTGCGGGTAGTTTTAAATAGATAATAGTGTGTATCCGTCTCTCTTCTCAAGGGCGTTTTTGTTTCCAACGTAAATATAGGATGTATGATTTTCGCCTGCGTCAGATTTTACAGTTCATGTGAAACGAAACTGAGTGAGTGCGAGTTCTTTCAATGACATATGATGTATAAGTACATATAAATATGTATGTTTATATTCATATAGGGATCAAGTTGATATTAGGTACCGAAAGATTTCATACATGAACAAACACTGAACTCTTGTTATCATGCGTACATTTTCTGTTTTATTAATATTCCTGGTTTAGTAGGTAGGTAATATTTTTGTAAATGAAATAAAAAAAACATATTGAAAGATATATTTTCACCTAATCCAGTACATAAAGCTGTAAGATTGTTGTCTTTTAATACGTATTTAATAATTTTCTGAACATGCAAGTTTATAAACAAATACTTAAAGATTATCTAGACTGATGAATGAGGACGAAGCGAAAGAGGTATCTAGGTCTAGAGACAACTGGCACTCTATACGCTCTGCCTACCCCGTTAAGGACTCGGCGTGATGATATGTATGTATGTAAGATTAGGTATCTTGGTACCTATGAGTACATTCATCCTAATAATAAAATTAAATACATAACGATATTCCCGTAATGTTAGCACACAAGTTGCGAGCCTTTCGTTACGCCAGAAGCGACACGCCCACGCTGCGAACGTCGAACTCGTTGTAACCGGGTCAAACATACCCGAACCGGTTGTTTTCACAAAATTATGTAATACACAACGTCTTAATGAATGAATTACGATGACTTGTCACTTGCTTTGAAATTCGTACGCTTACGACCTCTGGTATCGTTGTACGGCGTGAAGAACACAGAAATATGTCGACACTATACCGACATACCACCCCTTAGATGCCTTCCTTTGTGGGAACTATAAAGCCTTGTAATATAATAGTGTATATTAAGTATTTTTTTTACTTGAAGGATCATTCATCTAAAAGATCATTGTTTTTCTTGGTATATTTCTAATCCGTTACAATGTTGATGTTTTAATTTGTACATCAATGCTGGTAAGCTTATATCTATTTCCAATATTCGGGGAATCACTATTGTTATCACACAACGCTTTTACTTCCGATATAAATCTGGATTCCCTACTCAGTTCAGAATTACAATAGCACAGTTTTTCGCAATGGTTTTTGCTCGCCTCAAACCAATTCTAAACGGGAGATTTGTTATGCCTTACTCCAACTGGGATCATGAGTGTATCGAAGGTTAACCTTAGACATAAATAGATAGATGATTGTTATATCTTTCCTTATTTAAAGATTATTAAATAGGATTATAATAATTTATTCATATTATTTATAATAACATATATTCGGAAAACTTTTTTAGTTCGTAGGCAGGTCTGGTATCGTAGCGGATGCTACAGTGTGCTACGAAATGCTACGCAGTAACAAGCTACGTAGTTTCGTGCTGCGTAGTAACGTAGTGCGCATTTATTTATAAGGAAGCCTGACAAGGGAAAGTGACATAAAGTGATTGACAATTTTTGTTTAAAAAGTACTGAATGTTTACCTACCCAAGATATTTTTTGTAAATATATATATAATAATATATCCTCACGCCTTCCCACAAGGGTCCCCGAAGGGGTAGGCAGAGGTGTATAGGTAATACCCACACGCCAACTTTCCGCCAGAGGTATATTAGGTGCCAACGTGACAGATGGCGAGACCATCGCCGTTACTCAAGCACGACTATACATACGCCTTTGAATTTCTTCTCAGACGTATGCAGGTTTCCTCTCGATGTTTTCCTTCACCGTAAGGCTCGTGGTGTGACTAGTCACTGTACTTAAGTTCAGAAAAACTCATTGGTACAGTCGGGATTCGAACTTGCGACCTTTGCGTCGCAGGCAACTGCTCGAACCACTCTGCCACCACGGCTTTTTTTGTATATAGGCGGTAATGCAAAGGCTGTAAGTTTCTGATCCCAACTGTACCAATGTGTTTTCTTAATTCAGGCACAGTGATTAGTAACACCACAAGCTTTACGCTGAAATAAATCATCGATAGACCTGCATACGTTTGAGAAGAAATTCAAACACATATAGTCGTACTTTAGAAATGGCGGTGGACTCGCCATCTGTATCGTTGGCACCTAAAAATAAAGTGACATACTAATTCCAAATTAAATAATACATTGATAAAATTTTTATCTTCTATAATCTTCTCTATTCTATTCTATCTATTCATAAACTGTTAAAAAAGTAATATAAATCTAGGGAAAGTTATGTATTAAGATTGTTAGATTATTAAGATAATCTAACAACCTCCCTTACTTACCCATTGTCTAGACAAGTGTCAACTATGAAGCCATTTGGTATTGGAACCGACTGCCTATTCTATTCTCGTAGATAAGCCTCTTTGTAATTGGATTTCCCTGTCTACTCGGTCGCTATGTCTATTGGACATGTATAATACTTAAAAAGCCGTGGTGGCCGAGTGGTTCGAGTTGTTGCCTGCGACACAAAGATCGCAAGTTTGAATCCCGACTGTATGACCAATGAGTTTCTGAACTTTAGTACAGTGATTAGTCACAACACAAGCTTCACGGTGAAGGAAAACATCGATAAGAAACCTGCTTACGCATGAGAAGCAATTCAAAGGAGTACGTATAGCCGTACTTCTCATCTGTCACGTTGGCACCTAAAATTTGGGAAAGCATGAGGGAATATTATAATTATATAATATGTACTTAAACGTTAAGAGTACTCAAAACCGGCGAGCATGTATGAAAAGACTGATGAATGTGGACGAAGCGAAATAGTTATGTAAAGAACTAGCGCTTTTCTAACTTTCTCTGCTTACCCCAATAGGGACTCGGCGTGATGATATGGTGACGATAATAAATTAAATAATAGCCAATCACTCCAAAAGGAAGCAGTTCTGACATTGTAGGAAAGTTGTTTTTAAATATATAGATTAAAGTTCAAAAAAAGCATGTTACGTTGACTTGGTCGTATAGAGAAAGGACAAAGCAAAATTCACGCACAAACCTTGAAGTGATGCCAAAGCAATTTATGGCTCGATCGAACTATGATAATTTCCTCTAGCGAAGAAGCCCCCAAATTATTGTGAAAATTTTGTGAAAAGAGCAAAAAAATTACCTCTATTATCTAACCTGTTCAGTTCCGCTCGTTAAATATGTACCTATATATATTGTGTAGTTGTATTTAAATGACTATGATAGTAATAAACTAATGATGTAGATACCTACATAAATTATGTTTGTAACATAAGTAGATTAATTATTATTACGAGGTTTTACAGAATTTAGCCGAAATGGTCGAGTTACCTGGCCACAATTGCCACAGTAAGAATTAAAAACGGTCCCAGCTCAGCATAACATTGGTTTTGAAAAAAGCTGGCACGCTTTTTCAGATGTGCCCGTAAATTTTTGGCACTGGTTCGCATATATCTTTGTACTTATTTGTGAACGCAAAAAAAAAATTTCTCCATATTATGGGTATGAGCATTTAATGCAATACCTTTATGACCGAGCTTTGAATTTCTAGCGAATTCGTTTCTATGGAACTGAATTTGAATTTGAATTTGAATCTGAATTTGAAATATGAAACTGGAAATGAATTTGTTCTCGTGTTCCATAGAACACAACAAATCGATATTTTCCGCAACTAGGCACCGACTAGCTACCGAGAGAGCATATAATCAATAATACAATATATTAATACAAGTATTGCTCGTTTTAAGGTATTAGATAATACTTTAATACAGCAGTAGAAAACCACGAAATCCAAACGGTTATACAAGAAGTTTATGGAAACGGTGGTAACTTTAGTTTTTATTAAGTATATGACATTCAATAAGTGTTCCCTGTGTCCCTTACGTTGAATAAAATATTTTGATTTTGAGTCCATAATATTATTTGTGTTACGCTTACGTTTCCCACCCTTTCACACATTCTCGGCGCTCGCAATAACCCATTTCAAAACTGCGTGACAGTTTTCAAGAACATTTTTCGGTGGCAATGTTTCGTGTGACCTTGATAGTGGATCGAATTCTCCACACGCAACTGATACCATTCCACCGCGTAGTTCTCATGTCGTTAAGTATTGGATTTAGATACCTCATAAAATCTGATACTATATCTTTGGAATATATTTCTCAATATGAAATTTTAAGGTTAAATTTATTGTACTGTACAATTTATTGTATTGTACAATCTGAACCCATTGTAAAGGTAAGAGAACTGTTGGACAATTTCGAAGCACAAAGCTACTTTTAATGATCCACAAGGGCCAGTCAGTATATGTGACTTTTGTAACGGGCCTTATTCATGGCGTAGGTTTGTTGATGAGTCCTAATATTTTTCTAAGCATTTTATAACACTACAGCACATACTCTGCTTACAGTATGAAATTCGCTTTGTGCGCGATGTCCAAAATATATTTATTAAAAAAATTCTTATTATGCTATTTAACTGTACACATTGTTATGTCTTTTGTTTCAGACTGACCGCAGCAAAAAGTGAAATTCAGTGCGTGTGTATCGCGTTCCAAAATGACGGAAGACAATTGAAGGACACCCATCACCGGTCACTAGCTCGGTTAGACCGCGTCCCAGCATGACGATATCCCACCGGCTACACTGAGCTAGCCGGCTCCCAGACACTCACACCTTCAATGCTAAATTACAGACTCGTATCCACACACTTCTTGAAGCAGCCGTAAATTCGTGAAAGACGATAAAACTTCTGACTGTATGTGCCGTACCATCATGTGCCGGGACCGAGACATGCCCGTGCTAAGAAGTGGCATCATCAAATAGAGGTTATCACTTGACTTTAGCTGTAATAGTCGACTATAAGTGTAGTGTAAAGTTTACCGTCAAGACGGCGCCTCAAGCCGGCCCGCCGTTACGTTTTGTTTCTTACATTTTGTTTTACATCAAAGGATAAGCAATAGCCCGGTTGTTCAGTTCGGTTGTGGATCTGTTGGGGTTTTGCCGTAGCGCAGGCCCCGCCCCTACCCTGGCCAGCCGCACCCGTGACACCATATCCAGAATATTGGACTCCATTGTCGGCGCGGCTAGATACTGCATTGTAAGTATACACCACCAGAAAGAAAAATAACTCTCTATACTACATTTACTATAAAATTACCATCCTATTGCCGTTCCTTCAAGATCATACTCCAGAAGGCCCTTCCACGAACAGTAGAGCAACATACGCTACAATATAATTCGTAGCAGTGCTACGAACGTGCTGGTACAGGCCGATACCTACTACGCCGTAGCTCTGGCTTCATATTCGTAGACGTTGAACTACTTACAACAAAACCATGATCCAAGATGGAAAATGCAGCATGGAACGAATAGTTTTCTTTTGGATGCGTTAATTTGCATTAGTTCCAAAAACTGGTTTAATTTCAGAATCGTCACATTAACGGCTGAAAACTTTTGGAAATTTGGTGGTTTTAATTCGAAAAATGGTACAATTGGAAATTTTACAGGTATTTTTGAAATTTATTGACAATGGGGCTTTAAGTAACAAGAAAATTAAGTAAATTAAAATGTAGACTATCGACCATTGATATGTTTATAGAGTATGTATTTTAAACTTAACAAATTGGCTATAAATATTGTAAAATTATTATTAAGCATAACCAAACATGCTTTGCATAGTTAAAAAAGGGTTAGCTGGAAAAGATGTACAAATTACCTACACTCTTTTAGTATTATGTTTTTCAAATGAAATGCAACCCTAATCGGCTTTCATAAGCTTGCTTTTCTTTTCCTATAACCCTGTTAAGATCTGTGTGTAGGTTCTTAAAGCCGTGTTGTAGAACAAATGAAAGCTTCCTAATCTTGTGCCAAATTAGTTTTATAGCCATGATGCTTTGAGCCAACATTGTGACACGTTTATTCAAATATATAATATTACACTCGATCATCATTGTCATTCACTTTCAAAGTTCATTCAAATGCTGGAAAAGTCGTGGTCTAGGAATGCAACTTACTTATAAGCAATTGATTATTACTCGACGCCAACTTCATTCCGATTCTAATTAATTCTAATTAAATAATTATTGTATACTTCAGTTTGAAAAGCCGTTGCATACCTTGCTACGAGATCGCAGAGCTTACCACAATCAAAAATCAACTTTAACTCCGAGGACGGAAAGTTCACATTACCGCACATGACACATTACATTGACATTCACAATAGGGTTACGGGCACGAAGAGTGCCCGAGCGAGCGACGGATTGTAATATCCGTACGTGCGCAGTGCTGCGAGCGAGAGGACCGGGGGAAAGAGACGGAAGATATGGCGGCACCTGAGTGCGAGCGAGAAGCGCGCAAGCGACGCGAGCGCCGCGACTCGGGCAGCGCGCACGAGCGGAAGGAACGGCGACCTCACAGCGAGGAGAGGCCTCCGCCTCCGCCTCCGCCACCACCGCTACATGATTTTAACCGACTTGAGGTAAGCATCAGCATTTGTAAATGGGCCAGTTCAAATGTTGGGAAATAGTCCCACGTTATTTTCGCGACTGTATATAATAGCGTAATAGCGACCCCCTGCGTGTTCAAAGGACAGGTGCCTTCATGGGATCAATTTAGAGGGAAAACTTAAATAATATTTCCACTGTGTAAGATCTCCAGAATATTGCTATCATCATAAACAAAAATATATAAGAATATCCTGCACGTCACACAATTATCCTACACTAGGCTAAGACTGTTACTTGAACCGTGCGCATACATCTATAACATATATTACTCCTTCGGGAAACCTTTCGGAAAGGCGTGAGGATATAAATATAATATATAACGTAGCAAAATCATGTTTCCGGTCTTGATGTTTAAATCCGCGACTATTAGCACCAAAGGCAAAATTTCTGGCAGAGCCAACTTGTCAGGTAGCCAGTATTCATCTGGAATTCAACCTCATCCATAGAAATTCTAAACTTTGAGTTGATTTCAATAAAGTCGAAATTTTAATACAGTCGGAGCGCCGAGCTGAACGGCTATCGCGCGCTCGCCGCCCTCAATATGGCGGTAAGCGGCGCCGCCCGCCCACCAGGACCCCGAAACATCCGAAGGAAAATGATTGCATCGCTGATGACGTGAGGTGTTCAACACCACCGCACTTCGACTATGCTGTTGTTCTGAAGCCACAGAGTAAGGATTTATAGACGTATCATTACGCCAACACAAGTTATATAGTATTCTCCGGAGTAGGAGAGGAAAGCCAGTAACTATCAGTACTACAGACTCCTTTCGCTTCGTCCACATTCATGAGCATTTCCATACACACAAGCTAGTTTGTAAAAACCTTTTTAAAACCGAAATCGAAAATACAGGTATTTTTTATAGCACAAGAGTGGCAAACAAGCATATGGCCCACCTGATGGGTAGCGGTTGCGAATATCGAAGTATCACTTGCGCGCTGTCACTCTGTGTTAGAGAATTTCTACTGTGTTTCTGGGACTAATTCCCCTGCTGCCAACACAATATAATAAGGGGGGAGGCTCCCTCCCAAGGAAGCTAATTATAGGACACATTATCGCGAAGGAACACAAACAAAAATATGGGTTATTTGACTATGTCTAAAGTGGCCCTGCCCCAGTCGGGCAGCTCCAAATGTTAAAGGAAGCCCGTTATGCCCCATCTCCCTTAAAATTCTCAAAATGATCATGTTTTTTTTTACATTTTCAGTATGCGACGACCCGGAGACCTTAGATGCAGGCGCCTTGCACCGCCAGGCGGGACGCACGAGTAGCATGACTGACGTGGCAAGCGAAGTGTGCGTGGGTAGCGAAGTGTGTACGGAAGGTGTCTGCGCCGCAGCCGAGCGAGCGAGGCGGGATGAGCGAAGCGCTGCGCCCCTTCATCACACCCGACGCGACCAACCCGGCCCAGACCGCAGGCTTGAAAAGATTAACAAGAAGGTACCTTTTACCTTTCGAGTTCCACACGAGAGCCAATTCATCAGTCTCGTCATACATGTTGGCCAGTATAAAATGCCCTTGATGCTCCCATCCGTGAGTGTTTGATTTGATACATCAAACTTATATACCTAGATGAGGTAGCTGGAATGTGGTATTCCTCTTCTTACTCTGGCTGTTCCGCTCAGGTTCATTGAACTTAAAAATAAATTGGACTTAAATATCACATACCGGGTCAAATTGCCGAATACTTCACAAGCAACAGATCTCACAACTCATGTACATATCTACTTCAAGTACCGCGGGACATATGGAAAACTAGCTTTTGCCCGTCTTCGTTCGCGTGGAGTTCGAAATGATAATGTAATTCCAGTAGGAACTTTAATTTTTTTCGGTATTTAAATGTATCCTATGTCCTAATCCTAGGTATAAGCCATCACCATTTCAACTTTCAGCCAAACCAGTTCTTAACAGCAACAAAAATCAAATCACAAACTTTTGTTTAGAATATTAGTAAGATGTATTTATTTGGGGGCGTTGTGCCCATTGGGACGCACCATCACTCTACCACAAAAGGAAGGAATTTGTTATTTGTGTCGTCCATACTCAAGAAGCCTAGTAATGTGATGATGTTTTTAAATCTTTTCGCAATGAAGAAAAACGATAAGTACTTACTTAGATACTGTTTGTGTTAATGTGTGATAATGTTTTGTTACATTAATTTGTCAAATAAAGTATTTAAGTGATTATATAACGAGTGGTTCGGATTACCAATTCGTTACCCACAAGAATTTATCGTCAAACAACAAGGTTATCATAATAATTGCTCAGTCGTAATACTCTAGGAACCTCAATACTTATTGTTTGTGTAATCATATTGAGAGCATGTTTTCGTCCCCAAATGATATTTCGTATGACACGTGTTCCTGGCAGCTCTGTCATCTGTCATTTTCACTCATTATTTGTGTGTTTGTGATGGACTTTTTTGATTACATTGATTCCCGACTGTACCAATGACTAGTACAATGAAGGAACACATCGAGAGGAAACCTGCATACGTTTGAGAAGGAATTCAAAGGCGTATGTATAGTCGTGGGGTCTATACACCTCTGCCTACCCCTTCGGGGACACTTGTAGGTGGGCGTGGGCATATACATACATACTCTTTGTAACGATACATATAGTCATTTATATTATTATGCAATTCCTATAATTATGGTGTCAGCAAAGAGAGTCCACAGTTCGTAGGTAAACAGAGCCTGTTACCTTCTGACTGTCTTCATATATAATGCTTAACGGTTCATAAATTCGGAATTCAAATAATTTGACAAGACGTTCAATTGTTTCAGATATCA
The DNA here is from genome assembly GCA_016069955.1 of Drepana arcuata. Taxonomy (NCBI): domain Eukaryota; kingdom Metazoa; phylum Arthropoda; class Insecta; order Lepidoptera; family Drepanidae; genus Drepana; species Drepana arcuata. The sequence goes on from JACCPG010003821.1 coordinate 11,121, forward strand.
GTTCTGAAGAAGAACATTTCAAAATACGAAAACGAATTTGAATCCAAGAACGGCTACCCATTGACTCCAAGCGACCGTATTACTGACGTGCAACTGACCCGAATGAACGAGTCCTTGAAGAGGCTTCAAGCAGAAAAGCGTTGTATTAAAGCAGACCCCGTGGAGTATGAACTAAAAGTGCAAGCAGCTAAGCAGCAGAAAGAGCGAGATGATAAGCTTGATGCAGCGCTAAACAGTGACAAGCCAATGGTCGATGTTGTTAAAGATATTGAAGAGGTACATTTTGCGGAACGCTTTTTGAGTGCTTTTCAAAAGTCAAAATAAGAAACCCTTTACGGTTATGCTTAATAATATGTCATGTATACTGGGCATACATCGCACCTAGATGGTATACGGTTACCGCCACGTATCTTTTTGAAGCTGTAAGCGCTGGAAAGATCTGATACTTCTTTGATAGGCATATTAAGTAACACACTCCCGCAACTTGCTTAATAAAGAAGCTTATAGATTAAATAAACTTTTTCCCATTCAACATTTTTTTTTTATACCACTTGGGTGGCAAACAAGCATGCGGTCCGCCTGATGGTAAGCGGTTACCGCTGCCTATGGACGCTTGCAACACCAGGGGTATTACTCGCGCGTTGCCGACCCTGCAGGAATCTTTTCACACCCTTCTTGAAGAACTCCATGCTGTACTCTAAAATATCTTGTAAAGTAGTACAAACCAGTTATATCCAGCCGTAGGTATAACAAGAATGTGAAGTCAAGCATCCTAACGTTCGGTTCAGTGGTTGGAAGGGTGCAGACTGGCGGCGGGCCGGTCGTCGACCCCCGAGGGCCAGTGGAGTGGTGCGCAGCTGGCTGGGGAGAAGTGGTGTGTCCAGCGCGCGCTGTTGCGGCTTGAGGCGGCGCGCGGCCGTCCACCTGCTCATTCTGCCGAGCGCGGCGCGGCGCGCCCGCTGTACGAGCGGTACCGCGCCGTCAAGCGCGCGCTCGCCTCGCCCAGGCCCGACGCGGTGAGACACGCATACCCAGTTGTGCAATGCCAAGATTGCAACTTGACATTCCGACTGTACTATTTCTATAGTATATTTTCTTAAATTGCTAGTTCTTCTGAATTCTTTTTTTTTTCCTCAACGGGGAGCTCATTCCACAGCCTGAGCGTTCGCGGAAGATAACTCCTTTGGAAGCGCACAGTGCGAGACCTTTGTGGTTCCAAGGTATATGAATTCCCCGTCGATGGCGTGTGGTGCGCTGGTAGAAGGTGGAACTCGCTCGCCTCAGGACGAAATTCCTTCTTGTTCACGCTAACGCTAACTTACTCAAATCAACGCTAAATTACATTACTTTTTCTTCTTCTAATGTCATATGTCATGCCATACAATGCTTAGCGCGAGGGGGGCTTGGCTACAGTGATTAATCTCTTACTGTGATAAATCTACGAGCTTTACGTTGATGGCAAACATTGCAAACGTAATGTGCACACATTTAAAAAGAATTCAATGACGTTTATTAGTGCCTGAGAAATGGCAGTGGACTCGACATCTGTGACTTTGGCAGCTATTTATATATACCTCACGCCTTCCCATAAGGGTCCCCGAAGGGGTAGGCAGAGGTGTATAGGTAATACCCACACACCTACTTTCCGCCAGAGGTATATTTGATGCCAACGTGACAGATGGCGAGTCCATCGCCGTTACTCAAGCACGACTGTACATACGCCTTTGAATTTCTTCTCAGACGTATGCAGGTTCCCTCTCGATGTTTTCCTTCACCGTAAAGCTCGTGGTGTGACTAATCACTGTACTTAAGTTCAGAAAAACTCATCGGTACAGTCGGGATTCGAACTTGCAACCTTTGCGTCGCAGGCAACTGCTCGAACCACTCGGCCACCACGGCTTTTTGAAATGAAATTATTAGTTACCAATTAATATAATTAATGTGTTTCAGGTGATCGGGTGTACAAACGGAGAACTGGCGACGATCCACGAACACGAGGCGATGCTGTTCAATACGAGCGTGGACAGCTCTAGCGATTCACAAGAGAAACCATCGGACTCCTCGCAGGTAATTTATGACTTTTGAGACACATGCAGGGACGTCATAGTTTTGAATAGATCTCACGTAGGAATTGGTTGTTGTCAAACAAGAATATTTTAGTACATGGCTTTTATTATCCTCATGTTTATTTTTATTGTTAGTATTTAAGACGTTCGTTCATTCATTGTATATTTCGTGATAACGGAGAACTTAAAGAACTACTCGAAATGAATACATATAATAAAAATGTTACGGATCGCTGTCTGTACATTGTCAACGTAAATAGTACCCAGAACAATGATTGTTAGAATTTTTACCTATTTATCTGTTTGCCTGTGCGTTTGTGCGCGTTAATCTCAGAAACGGCTCATTCGATTTAGATGTGGTTTTCACTAATACATATAATGTGGTAAGCTTCCAAAAACCAGAAAACCCAAAAAATTATGCCCAAAATCACTATTCCACGCGGACGAAGTCGAGGGCGCAGCTAGTGTAGTGTAATACATATGTATATAGTTGTTGTATGCACACGTCGTCTCATCAATCCCGCATCATGTCAAATAAATAATGACCTGATGATAAGCGATCAAAAACGCATACCATAAATAAAAGCCAGCAAATTGTGACGATAACAAACAAGCAATGAATTGCTGGCAAACGTATACCGTCGTCTATGACTGACTGTAATAGAACAGTACTTCACGTGTTACCTATTGAATGGAGAAGTAAAGAACGACTCGCCACTTCAACCACCGTTTCTGGTAGACTTCTCGAAACCCGAAACCGCAGGCCACTACCCAGAAGCAGTGATATTCGTCTGCGATCCTCTATAAGTTGGAGATAACGCTCTAGAAAGACGTTCCAATTTTGAATGACAATTTAACTTTACCTATGTTATTTGTAGGAGACAACAGAGACCCCTCTGCAGTCACCGCCGACTCGCGATGCCACTATTGGCGAAGAGTTGCCATCTTCCACGTCGTCAGCGCAGAGTGCGAGCGAGGAAGCTACACCTTCCAACGAAGGACTCCACTGCCTCGGACTGGAGGATCTGGCCAGAGCACTCGCCGAAGCCAAAATGCATAAATGTGTAAGTAGAATTGAATTGATGAATCTGAGGGTAGCGAAAGAATCTCTTATTTCTTCGATAGATCATAACCTCAAAGCATTGTAGGTACTGCACAGTGTCAACATAACAAGCAAATTATAATATAAATATATACATAGCCTAGGGAGCCGTGGTGGCCGAGTGGTTCGAGCAGTTGCCTGCGACGCAAAGGTCGCAAGTTCGAATCCCGACTGTACCAATGAGTTTTTCTGAACTTAAGTACAGTGATTAGTCACACCACGAGCTTTACGGTGAAGGAAAACATCGAGGAAACCTGCATACGTCTGAGAAGAAATTCAAAGGCGTATGTATAGTCGTGCTGGAGTAACGGCGATGGACTCGCCATCTGTCACGTTGGCCCCTAATATACCTCTGGCGGAAAGTGGGTGTGTGGGTATTACCTATACACCTCTGCCTACCCCTTCGGGGACCCTTGTGGGAAGGCGTGAGGATATATATATATATATACATAGCATAACGCCAAGTCCCTAACGGCGTAGGCAGAGATAATACAGCGCCAGTTGATGGCAGGATGGGAGCATGTATAAAGACGGAGATGAACGAAGCGAAAGTAGTAACTGGTTCTCTATCATAATATAAATATTCCAAAATACATATGCATTTCCGCAATGTCACCAGTGATTCAGTTCAATATTTGGAGTACCCACTTAATACGAACGATAACTTGTTGTTACATTTTATTGTTTGCGTAACCCTAATTTGCGCTAATTATACCGCGCCTTCCTCGGGCTATGGATTAGGTCACAGTAGAAAAGTTGACTTGAACTCATTATAACGTTGGGCTTTGTAGTTATATTGTTATGCCCATGCGAAGACTGTCTAAACATGGTCCTGCGTACGAATTCCTTGAAACGCTGACCTTAAGTAAGGTATTCTGGTTGTAAAAGGACGTAATTTCAAGATATAACTTTTTGATTAAGATATAAAAAAAACCGTGGTGGCCAAACGGTTAGAGCAGCGACACAAAGATCGCAAGTTCGAATCCCGACTGTATCAATGAGTTTTTCTGAACTTAAGTACAGTAACATTGAGAGGAAACCTGCATACGTACCTGAGAAGAAATTCAAAGGCGTATGTATAGTCGTGCTTGAGTAACGGCGGTGGACTCGCCACTTGGCTGGCCACTGTCACGTTGGCACCTAATATACCTCTGGCGGAAAGTGGGCGTGTGGGCATTACCTATATACCTCTGCCTAACCCTTCGGGGTCCCTTGTTGGAAGGCGTGAGCATAAATTGTTATACATAAGATATAGAAATATTTTTTTTTGCAAATCCTTGTACAAAAACTTGAATGTTAAAACTAATTTTGAGGCTTATCCCGCAGATATTAAGGCGCAGTATCAAGGACTACGAGGTGAGCTTCGAGTTGCAGAACAGCAGGAAGGTACAGAGAGACGACAAGAAGGGCCGCGAAGAGGAGTACCTCCGCTATAAAGCCGCCAAGGCTAGAATCAAGCTGCTCAACGCTCTAATCAATAAACAGAAAGCTTTGGCTTAGATTGACTCACCTTTTTCCAGTCGCTCAGGATTTTTTGGACTTTTTTTAAATTTTAGTTTTAGTTTAACTGTTGGAGTTAGTCACTTCTTCAGAAATGTTGTTTGACATGGATAAATTAAATAAAACTACAAAGTTACAAGTTTTGTTGTATATCGTGATTTGTTTTTCAAAATTGAAGGCGATTATTTGATTTTTCTTTGGGCTTTTCTCTTTTTAGAGAGCGTTATGTTAATTCTAAGCAATAAGTACTATTGGTATACTTAAATTATCGTACGCGTCGTAAATTACTCGTCCAGTTATATAACGAAATCTCGTTAAAATAACGTCATTAATAACATACGAACGATAAGTTTTATAGAGAGCGTTGTTATTAAAGCGACAATATTTAAAATAGCGCTTTTGACGTGATGGTTTTGTTACTCAAGTGGGTAAGAGCCAAGAGCGATTGTTTCATGAAATTAAATATCAACCAGATATCACAACATGATGAGGCTTCCTCTAAAGAAGTTCTAATGGGTTAAAAACGCTACATAATTTCATTGGTTCTTCAGGTACATACTTACTACTTTTTATATTTATTATTTTAATTAATTCGTGCTAATTAAGTTGTGTTGTGTGAATCTAGTGCTTCCCAAAATTTGTTGTACGTAATACGTACAATTTACAATAATTAGGTGAAGATACACAGTGGTTATAAGGCTTAGTTTTGTTTGAAACATGACTTCCTGTCCTCACAGATTTACAAATAGGTATCATTTAAAATTCAAATACACCTATACAGTTTAAATTGTGTAGTGCCAAATACACGCGCAGTCCTGTAGACTACCAGATTACTTATATGTAAATGCCGGCATGTGACTTGAGTTATGTGGTATGAGAAATGAATGAATACTTTGTACAATGTAATTTTAACGGACATTGCTCATATTATTTGCCGGCTACTGTACTCGACAACTGAATTGTGTTGAATGGAATATGGAACTTGGGAAAGCTGTATCACTACGGATGATACTGTGAAGGTAGTATCGTAAAACGGCTTTTATGAAGGTGGATTACGGTGGTCGGCGGTCTGCCGGCATTTTGGTATTTTATTATATTCTATTATGATTTACAAGTCTAGTTGTACAGGTTACTTAATAAAAATGCATTACATGTAAATTGCAATATAGATAATATATGATAATATTGTAAGCTTCAATCAAATCTGAGCATATGATTGGTTCATGTACAATGAACAATTTTAAGGACTTAAAATTTTATAAATACTTAAATAGGTCATAGTTTACGATATTTGCAAGATTGAATATGAAGTAAACGATAAAATTGTTTATAGCTATGTAACGGATTTGTATACTTTCCGTTTTGCTTTTCTAAAGATCGTTGGACGATTGATCGAAAATTCGTTGTAACCATCAAAATTGAATGTGATCCGCTTTAAATATGTAAATAAGCATGTTTACGCATAATTGTAATATTAATCATAGATTAATTTTATGTGATCAATTCTCACAGCAGTAAAATAGCCAATTGTCATAAATAATAATGCTGATTATATTAATCTAGTTACGAATGGTACGCGGTCGCATACTAGTTTTAAGCCACCGCTTTCCTTGCATTGTGATCATGAAAAGTAAGCCTCAGTATCTTTTAAGCCTCCTAACGAGGCTTTTGCAAAAATCACAAGCGTTGATTTGATTCGTTAAGACGATAATATAAATAACAAATATAAGCAATGTGCCATTTGCGTGGGTACAGAAAGTTCTTACCGAAGGCCGATATGCTTCGCAATTATGAGTTTTAGGGGAATTGAGTGTTTCATATGTGCGTTTTATTCGTAACGGGCATTTCTATGCAATTCCTCATATTGAGTAATAAAAGCATAAAGTTTTAATCAGCTATTTAATAATCGAATGATTGAGTTGACTGTAAATTACTGTATATCTATTTGTTAAAGATACTAAAGGAAAATTACACAGAAATAAATGTGTAAACAATTTAATAACATTCACGTGTTATTGGGATAATGAAATAGCTGGATAACTTGAAGAATTACCATGTATTCGATTCGAAAGGATATATGTAGGTAGGTGTAATGAATTCGATGAAGATCGCGAGAGATTGGTCTCGAAAATTCTTGATTTAAATTCGCATCAAATGTTCACGATGAACAGGATCGAGGATCAAATGTAAAATTGTGATTTGTCTCAATCATTTTAATCTTATTAAAAGTAGATTAATGCGTTTGCATTTTGAGATTCGTCAGGTCACTGATTATTGACTTATAAATCATAATATATGTCTATATTTCATAATATTTAACGATTTAAGAGCTGTATATAATACAAATCGTTGTAACCTTCTTGTGAATGACTACGCGACCTGATCCTATGATTATATATGGAAAGGATAAACAAAGAGGTTGCTATAAAATGAGGAATGATTGAAATGACTGACGCGGTGGAATATTATACATAAATGTTCAAACTAATAGTTTTTTTTTATTTAAATTTTATGCGACTGGCCACATCGTCGTAAACAAATTCTAATTTGGAATTGTGTGCTAATTTGTCAATACTGGATATGATTTTTAGCATTTTGAAAGGAATCCTCTGGTTCCCAATAATATCTCTAAAAGAGATTTTCACAATATAGCTATAAAAAGTATATATATTATGTATGATAGTTTAGTGATAAAAGTATTTACCTGTGATTTTAACAAAACGTTCTTGTGTAACAAGATAATTCACTTTTTATAATTGTTGTAATTATTAGGTGTTAATTAATGTTTTGTTTGTTGCGTATCTAATCGTTTACTTATTCTACGTTACATTAATGTTTTAATTATGAAAGACTATCGACATATTTATGTCCAACGTATGTTGAACTTGTACAAAATAATTGAAATGAATATTCAGCATTATTTAATTTGGTTTGGCAACCCTAAAGAAGACTGGATTGATCTGACGCTAGAAACTTTTTATTGTTGCCACACTTCTATATGTAGTGGTGAATGTTTACTTTAGCGGCATAAATCCTAGCCAGGAATGTGTATACATCCCTCATAAGGGTGTATTCGACAGTCTGCATTTTACTCAAATGGGACCTTTCGAACCATTTACTATAAAACCATATTTTTTAAGATAAATTATTGATAACACTTGGATTTTCATCTGTCCTTGTTATATTATTTGCGGGTTGTATTGTGATCCTCGCATATGGCTTTAAAAATATATATGTACCTAATAAAGGTATGAACGTCCTGATACGCGATTTAGTAGGGCTGCGTCGGATCTGATGATAAAACACCGCTTTCTCAAGATGAGAATAAGTCATTTTGGTCAAGGATATACTGGGATCGCTTTAATATTTTATTTTATTAAAGATACCGTGTTGTTCTAGGCTATGTCAAACAATATATTGTGTTTTAATTTTAAGCTATGCATTTAAATTACAAAATTGAAGAAGTTGGGTCGGTTCAGCATTCTCAAAAATATATATATAATAATTGTATGTTATCTGTGACAAATGACAAACATGGATTTGGAGGTTTGGAGGTCTTTCTATTACTACTTATGGAAATCAAATCGTAATGGAAACTCTTATTGTACTTCGCCTATATTTTCTGCATGATTTTGCAGGAATGTTTGATGGAAAGCGGTCGATAGCCGCTTTCCATAATCCAACTTAACATCCAACTTAAATTGAAAATACTCTTTACTACCGGTTACCCACGATTCAACCTAATTGCCCAATGATTTGGAGTTTTATTAGAGCTAGGCTAGACGTTATTAGTTCAAAAAAACATTTCCATCTAAATTTGTATGTATTTTGTATATCCTCACGCCTTCCCACAAGGGTCCCCGAAGGGGTAGGCAGAGGTGTATTGGTTATACCCACACACCCACTTTCCGCCAGAGGTATATTAGGTGCCAACGTGACAAATGGCGAGTTCATCGCCGATCTAAATTCTATCGCCATCTAAATTTATTTATATTATTTCCTAATGTGAAGTAATTTTTACAATGATAAGAACTTAGAACCGACTTTCATCGCCATTTTATAATTTTATAGTCTACGGCATCGAATGCCAAGAAGATTCGATATGACGAGTGTAACTTAATTGACAAGTTATGTATCAGCCTATAACTAAGAATGTAGTTCCACTGATTGCCATTATAATTCATATTTATATGATTAATAAATTAAAAATGTGAATCTATGAATTGTCGTATTATTTCTCCTGTGACTTATTCGACTACAGACCTACCGGGTTAGGACCTGCAAACTTGGGCTTGCATCTACTTAAACACTGCCGTAATGGCTCTTAATTATGCCTATTACTAATAGGATTCTCAAGAACGCATTTGCCTCGAGTCATGGTGAGCTCCAAACTCATGTTCCTTAACTTTGACAACATGGTCCCCCTCTCCCCCGGAGATATATTTTAGGTGCCAACGGTTCCCGTATTTAAATACCTACTATTTAAATATGTAGGCATTGGACCATGAAATTAATAAACAAATGAGCACGTATCTCGACCATACGATACCTATTGTTCATTAATGTCGTTATTGATGAGTTGAAGAAAATCGAGTGGTGTTGGTCAAGATAACCCCAGTGTGATAAAAGAACGCTTGAGGTCAAGCGCTGACGACGATAAACTATAAACATGTCGGACCTTATTCTAAAGTGCGTAGATATTTGTATCGAAGTGTTACTCGTAGAATATAGCATACACACATGCATAGATAGACATCGTTCTAAGTCCCACAGATAGAGCAGAAGTAAAATAATAATATAAAAACCCTTTGCTCCTTCTTTCACTATAGTCTGTCAACCTTTCATCGCTCGTCCTTTCTTTAACCAAAAGTAAGAAATGTTACGGGTAAGTTCGGTTTAATTCAATTAGTAGGCCCTAGTAAATTTTTTGCCCCAGGGCCTTCGGCTACGCTACTGTTGATACAAGACACGAATTAATCTTTTAGCCAAAGACTACTATTGAACTTTTAGCTATAGCTTGTCAAAATATATCCATCCAAGAGTTTTTCCTAGGCAAAGAAGTGAGACATATTCATAAGAGAGACCTTGTGAGGAAATGTCCTACGCAGTTGTGTTCAATAGAAGATGGTCTGACAGAGATATTCTAAAGGCAATATACCGCATTCCGTTCGATCGATTGCTTCCAATAAGGTATAATATATGTATGTTAATTATGCTTAATATACCATACACACCTGAGTAAAAAGAGCTGTCGAGGAATTTAAAGGTTTGTGAATGGATCATGCACGAGTTTGCCTATTAAGATTGCAACTGTACGACTAGTATGCTTTGTCAGGCGCTTTGGTGTATACTGTTCATTAATTATATTTACGTAAACATTCAAAATAGTTTTATTGTATAATCACCTAGTCTTATTTCAATTGGTAATATGATGTAGTTAGCCTGCACTAAGAGTAGATCGTCCTACGTTATAGTTAATTCATTATATTCACATCACGTATTGATGTGTTTTCATAATTAATGCGTAGTTTTCCTTAAGATTTTATAATGCCCATTCCCCATAGAGTACCCAAACCAAATAGAGTAGTTATTGTAACAGGTTGAAGAATTAGGAAGAAGATTGAATATTATCATCAGATCTTCAGATACTTCATTAACGGCAAGATCTCCACATATAAGAACACGACGACAAAGAAGACAAGATAATTGATAATTGTTACCTTCAACTAGATACCGCCAGGAACTCGAATGCGGCAAAAAAAATATACCGCGTATTGAATTTAGCTTTGTTAATGATAAAAAAATAGAAACCGATTGCGCCCAATATCCCACCAAACTCACTTCGATATTAAGTTCCCACATTTAAGGAGCAGCAAGGGTATCTTGTTGTAGCTAGGTGGAGTCCACTCATCCAAGATTTCCTGTAATATTTGTAATATCTGGACATTTCATACAAACACCCTAAAACGCTGGCTTGGGGTGTGTTTGTGTGAGTTATATAGGTATGGTGATACTTATAGTATACCATATGCTTACTTATAATATGTGTATATGAGAATGATAATATTTAATGTAGTCATATGGTAAAAAAAAATATTTCAACAGACGATTTTAAGAACAAATTCAAACTGGTCCTACTGATAACATAAATTCGAAACTTTGTGACGGCTTATAGACGTTCGTCACTCAATCACCCCAGATGACCAGAGCGGGTGGTCATCTGGTGTGGACCCACTGTGGAACCAATCTGGTGTGTTACGGAATTGTCATCCAAATCAATTTGGCCTAGAGTTTATTAACTGAAATAACGCATGGGACATGTTTTATTTCAAAAAGAAATCAAAGTCTTCACGGGTGAAACCGCACAGCTTCTTAGGGATAAATATTTGTATAAAAGTATCGGGTGCTTTGAGAATAGCCTCTAATGTCGCTTGACAGACAACAGTCACTATATAAAATGACCTATGGCCGGACGGGCTCCAGTTGCCATTCAGCGTCGCAAAGTATAACAGTGTACAAGATGATGTTCAAGGCTTTCCTGTTCGCCGTCCTGGCCGTTGGTAAGCCAATTAATTTGTTTATTCAATAATTAACTAAACTACACAATAATTACATTAGTTCTCTAAGTAATGTCTGAATAAATAATTTTAAAGAAGTTTGTTAATTAGTAGATTTGGATTTATTAGGTGGGTATACATATTACATGTCATACATATTACATCTCCGTGAAACTAGTAACACCGAAATAAGACTGCACGAAAATAGTTGTGGGTGAAATTGAAATGCCATTGAGGAGAACTCGAGACGGAATGACTTAAGATCCAAATCAAGGAAGCTAACCTACCCACCGATCAGATCGATGTCTGGATAGAACACAAAGGACCAGACTAGCGCGGAACTGCCCCCCAAAATCCCACGCTCTTACTATAAATTTTATGACATAAAATGCGGAAAAAGTTGTGAAATAGAAAGAGATTTTGTTTATGGGTCTGGGCGCCCAGCAGTGAATTTAAGGTTTAATCAGCTTCTACAAACATATTCTAGCTTTGCTTAGAATTACCCTTGTGAGATATAATTTATCAATAGTATTATACATACATTTTCCGTTATTCTATATATATATATTATGTTGTATTTTTGTTAGTAAGTCTTCTCTATGTAGGCAAAAAGACCAAATTATCTCTAGACGTAACCGTTGCTTCATCCGCATTCATCAATCCGACCCTACATGGTTCTTGATTTCGTTTACCTTTGTCTTTCCCATCTATAGTAGATATGTACTGGTATTAAGATACATTTTTGCTTGAAGTATGTATATATTTATATTCTTTATTTAAAAATACTCCTACGCAAAGCAACTGGCATGAACGAGGGTAAAAATGTAAAGATAAAAAAAGGAATGCTACTTTGTTTTGGATATAGGTACAGAAAAGATGAGCGAAGTAAGATTGACGAAACAGATATACAATGCCAAAATGTGTGGAAGATGCGGCAGAGGAAGGCCACGTTACAGCTACCTGAATCAAATCGATCGGACACTCAGGAATGGGATTGTAAAGAGTACCTACTTGAAACCGGCGGGCATATATGCAGAGACTGATAAATGTGGACGAAGCTCCCTCTGTTTACCCAGTTAGGGACACAGCGTGATGATATCTACATATGTACCTACGTACTCCTATCTACATTTAAGGATGCTTGTCTATTTCTTCGCAGTACTACAAGCTATATAGATTGAGCAGAAGATATGAAATTGTTTTTATATGAGAGTATATATATATCTTTATGCAAGCGTGATCGTTCTACATATGCGCAATGCACTGCAAGTGTAGGTATAACGGCTATAGTACATTGGTCTCCCCTCTTCCTGTGCGGCGCATTTCGTCCCATTTACCAATTTACTTCATCAAACTGATCAGAGTCCATACATTTCTCCTGCGACTTCGTCCATGATGAATAATTTTGTCTAAATATATAGATATGTAGGTACATCATAAAATGTAGCAAGTGTAGTGTAGTACTTCGTCTCTATCGAAATATTACTTAGAAGTAAAGGGTTCCTATACAAATAAAATGTATATCCTGCAAATTTTACTTTGAGGACAAAAGTTTGCCAAATTTAAGATCACGTCTATCTCTAAATAAACAAATAAAACGAAGGTTAAGCTAATCAATATAGCTAAGACGTGAAAACGTACTGTTAAAGAATGTAAAATAGACGAACACACAGAGTTAGTAGATTTTTATTACAAAAGCGGTGCGTAGTACACATTTTTCTTCGAATCGCATCGAATCGAAGAAAAATCGAAGTGTCAATGTGACAGATGGCGAATGAATTTCTTCTCAAACGAATGCTGGTTTCCGCTCGATGTTCTTCATTCACCGTAAAGCTCGTGGTGTGTTTAATATATCTTATTTATCATTCAATATACATATATATATATATATATATATATATATTTTTAATATTAAGCACAAAATTTATTTTTATAATAGTTATCAAATAGGTAGAAATAGCAACCATTAGGGCATTTATCCTTTACCACATAATTCCGGTGTAAACACACAGTTACTTAAAAACAATATTGATATGGAGGTACCTATAAAGTTTGTCGAACCTATTTGTTGCATGTTTTCCTCCGTCCTCCTTTCTGTTTACGGCCACCATGAGGCAAGCTTAGCAAAAATTGTTTTCCTTCTCAAATTTGGTATTAAATATTTTTTAACTGAATGATAATACCTAATTTCCGATTAATATAATCTTGAATTATGTATTATACGAGCTGCACCCGCGTTGCCTTAATTCCACTAAAGAAAGGCAAGTTACGTTGGTTTGGACGTATAGAAAGGATGACTGAAGAATTGATTGACGAAACAGATACCTATACAAAGCTAAAGTGTGTGCAAGACGAGGCAGAGGCAGACCACGTTCCAACTACCTAGATCAAATCGATCGGACGTTCAAGGACGGGAACGACAAGAGTAGGTACTTGAAACCGGCGAGCATGTATGAGGAGACTGATGAATATGGACGAAGCGAAATAGATATGTAAGGCTAGAGAGAACTGGCGCTCTCGTTTCTGTGCCTACCCCGTTGGGGACTCGGCGTCATGATAAGGCTATGTATGAAATAATAAAACTATATAATAAATAATAATATATCCTCACGCCTTCCCACAATCCCCGAAGGGGTAGGCAGAGGTGTATAGGTAATACGCACACACCCACTTTCCGCCAGAGGTATATTAGGTGTCAACGTGACAGATGGCGTCCAGTCGTCGTCGAGTCCATCGCCGTTACTCAAGCACGACTATACATACGCCTTTGAATTGCTTCTCAGACGTATGCAGGTTTCCTCTCGATGTTTTCCTTCACCGTATAGCTCGTGGTGTGACTAATCACTGTAATTAGTTCAGAAAAACTCATTGGTACAGTCGGGATTCGAACTTGCCATCTTTGTGTCGCAGGCAACTGCTCGAACCACACGGCCACCACGGCTCTCTATATATTCTCTATAAAACTATATATTAAATATGAAAAAAAAAATTTTCATCTCGAGTTCAATATTTTATAATAACCTATTTGACCTGAATTGCTTACATTTTGATAAATTCGCTCGTAACGATTGTGAATTGTTACAATATATTGGTATCCAATTAAAATATATATTATATTCCAACATTGATAACGCGGAGTCGTTGAGCTTAACCGATAAATGTTGTTAAGTGCTAATTATTATTTTAATTATCCATACCTATCTACTATTTGAATGAAACACATTATTTGTTTAATTTATTTATTACCTAATTAGAATTTTATCAAAAGCAAATAACAGTCTTTTGTACAAATATGATGTTTGCACAGAGTAGGGCACAACGGATACTTGCGTTCAAAAGTGGAGTTGCTAGACTAAGGTTTCTCCCCCTTATAAAATGGCTTCTGGGTTCTGATTTAGATCAGGACAAGGAATGGCTCTGCTGGAAGAAGCCTATCAAGGTGTGAGACTATCAATTCCTCCGTAGACGTATAAAGTCTCTGATTTTGCAGACATCTAGGTATTGCTACGGTTACCGCTAACCGGACAAGCAGTATTATATACTTGTATAGCGTTCATTGGTATATTAGAATAGTTATTTTTTCCAAAATTAAGCGTAGATATCCCACCTACGTTGTCGTCCAGCAATAATTTACACACACATACATATCATCACGTCGAGTCCCTAACGGGGTAGGCAGAGAGAATAGAGCGCTAGTTCTCTCTAGACTTGCATACCTTTTTGGCTTCGTCCACATTCAGCAGTCTCTCCATACATGCCCGTCGGTTTCGAGTACTCTTAACGTTCCAGTCCTTGATCGTCCGATCGATTTGATCTAGGTAGTATGAACGTGGTCTTCCTCTGCTTCTTCTTGCACACACTCTTGCTTTGTATATCTGTTTCGTCAATCTTTCGTCACTCTATTCCTGTGTAAAAATTTAAACAATTCCGTTTAGCTCTTCTGACACGATTAATAACAAACATCGTCACACATTAAGCATTTATAATATTAATAGGTACTTTTAAAGTTTAATACCTACTAAGGAGGTAAATACTCAGACTGAACTGTAATTTAACATTTCTTTTGTTTCTAGTTGTCCTGGCTGATGAAGTACAGGTTCCAGACGACGCGCTAAAGGTGGCGCAGGAGAACTTGCGTGAAGCGTGCAAGCAATCCGGCCACGAGGACAAGTATCAAGATGTTACGGTAAATTAATAATAATAATATATCCTCACGCCTCCCCACAAGGGCCCCGAAGGGCTAGACAGAGGTGTATAGAAGAAGCTACCTTAAAACAATAGCAAAATCGTATTCACATATCTCCGAACGATGGTAAAGCTTTCTCCGTGGTCAAATTTGAATATCCTACCACCCTCTAGGTCTAAAAGTATAGTTTGACTAAATATATTTTTGTATTGTTTCAGAACGCCGGCAAAGCCTTTGTTGATTGTGTCAAGGGTCTCATTGACGTCAACGTTCTGAAAACAGAAATCGCAGAAGCTAAGCCCAACGGGGCTTTGGATGAAGTGTTCCAAAAGTAAGTAGATTAAATCTACTACATACATACATAGTATCATCACGCCGAGTCCCTAACGAGGTAGGCAGAGAGAATAGAGCGCCAGTTCTCTCTAAACTTGCATACCTTTTGACTTCGTCCACATTCATCAGTCTATTCATACATGCTCGCCGGTTACCAGTCTGATCGATTTGATCTAGGTAGTTGGAACGTGGCCTTCCGCTGCCTCGTCTTGCACATAATTTCGCTTTATATAGCTGTTTCGTCAATCTTTCTTCACTCATCCTTTCTGTATGTCCAAACCAACGTAACATGCCTTTCTTCATCATTACAATTACACCCTCGTTTACGCCAGTTGTTTTGCGAATCCCTTCATTGCGGATTCGATTTCAACAATTTGTGACATTTTCAATGTCAACATTTAATACCTTAGTGAAATACATTTTACACGTGTTTAAACACGATTACTTCAAATCGGATTAGTAGTTTCTGGGATTGGTTGAATGCACTAATCACATATATACATACTTATTGGATTTTAAAAAGGAAAGATGTGTTTTTTTGTGTGGGTATAAACATTTGTAATGTATAAACTCAAAAACTACTTTGCCGATTTAAAATATTCTTTCACTATTGGAAAGCTACTTTCACCCTGAGTGACATCCTTACTAATATTATAAATGTTAATGTAAGTTTGTTTGTTACGCTTTCACGTAAAAACTACTAAACCGATCATCATAAAACTTTGTACACATGTTCTTGGGGGTATTAGACATAACATAGAGAAAGAAAAACATTTTTACGAAAGGGTACAGCTAGAGTTTATATAAAAGAAACTGAAATCAAATTCTACCAATTCAATAGAGTCGTAAGCGGATATGTATCAGGAAATTTAATTTCTTCACCCAAGCGAAGCTGGGCGGGACAACTAGTAGGCTTTATTTTTTTGCTTTTATAAAAAAAAATCTAACGTCCACCCGTGCGAAGCCGGGACGGACCGCTAGTCCCTTAATAAATTTACGACCCAGCGATGTGCACTTATGGACTGTGATGTGATTTTTTATTACTGCAATTATACCTTCAGGTACTGCGCGAAGTCATCACAGTTCAAGACATGCTTGCACACGGTCATAGACGCCACTGTTCCTTGCCTCCCCACCGAAGCGCAGAGCCACATCACCACCGCCAAGACTGGCGCCAACGAGCTCATCGACTTCATTTGCTACAAGGATGGAGACAGGATTGCTTGTGAGTTTTTATCCCACACACAAAAAAATCAAATTTTTAGTTGAAATTAGTGGCTAAAATTACATATGGTTTATTTCAAGCACGACTTTGATAGTTCCTAATTAAGCAAAGCTTGGACTATGGGAACTATGTTAGCTTTAAACGTAGACTGAACCCATTATCACAAGGCAGCCAGGCCGCCAAACTAGGAATAAAATAGAACCTTATTTTCCCATCTAGGAAGTAATCAATTCTTAGTCTGTGGTCATAGTGCGTGAGTTTGTGTCAAAAGTTTGGAACATAAAGTCTATTAGGTACATATTTTTACTTTTAATCCAACAACGATACTGTGCTGGACAGAGGCAAATGGAAGGAGTTATATCAGAGACCCTAACCAGAGCCCAGCTTTTAAATTAATGATGATGAATTATCCTGATTCTCACGACGTAGAGAGGTGTATAGGTAGTATCCACACACCCACTTTCCGCCAGAGATATATTTTAGTTGCCAACGTGACATGGCTAGTCCATCGCCGTTACTCAAGCACGCCATATATACGCCATGAATTCTACATTGAATACCTTTAATAAAAAAGGTATTCACTACATTGAAATATGCTTATTTTTAGTGTTCATCGCCGAGCAAGGTCCAGAGTGCTTCCAGGAGAGGTCCACCGAAATCAGGGAATGCGGCAACACGTTGAAGAACAGCTTCTCCAGCATTGAAGCTGCTAAGGCTCTCTCGCTCAATGTACGTTGTACACACGATTACATATTGCATAGTTTTCAGGCGGTTGAACCCAAATAGGTCCGATCTACCGCTACCGAAATTTTAAACTCGTTTTATAAACAATAGAACACTTCGTTCAAATGTTCTTTTTTACGAGTCTAGAGTAAAAAAAAACATATATATAAAATATTAAAAAACATATTGTATTTGAAACAATAAGAAGTTGGTACCTATTCAAGAAAGGCAAAAAAGATAAAGACCGCTACTTTTTATCTATCTGGTTTATGCATGCACATAATTCACACGCAGTATTTATAATACTTACAAAGAAGAATATTTTTTTTGTGTCTGTTGTGTCTTTCGGCTAATCGGAAACACTTGGACTGCTTTAGAAAAGGTTTTCTATGTTGGATGATTGTTTTATAAGGAAATAATTAGAATTCTTACATATTATCATGGAAAAAATAAAAATTATCTCTGCTCGTAATTAATAACATTATAAATGTATTTATAGGAGAAGTGTCAGAAGATCGACGAGCTGTCCACGTGCGTGGTCACCTCCCTGGAGAAGTGCTCCACCCCCACTCCAGCCAACATGGCAGAGTCCCTCTTCAGATACGTGCGCAAGAGCTCATCGTGCAAGGTACCTACTATTATTTATTTATTAGCGTAAATTAGCACGACAACGTGGCCATTTACGCTAATTTGGAAGATAAATAAAAGTAAAAAAATACATGAGTAATAATAAATAAGGTTAATTATAAATGTATCACCGTGAAGAAGATGGCCTTCTTTCTGCGTTCAGACACTGAACGTGAACAGTGAACGTGAAGAAAGGCATTTTGTCTTGGGAGCTGGTATGAATGTTGGCGTGATTTTAAAGGCAAAAAAGCATGTTACGTTGCTTTGGACACAATGGAAGGGATAAGTGAAGAAAGATTTGCATATATCATGCGAAAGTGTCTGGAAATCCATCGAACTCCTTTGAGGTCAAAAGTATTCGAAACCGCGATGCTCGAGCACGCAGACATTGGTGAATGTGAATTAAGCACAAGAGATTGATATTTAAGTCTAGAGAGAACTGCAATCTACTAACTGAAGTCATAGAAATCAAATGTTCATAATCATGTTTAATTACACATACAATCTGATGACGTATAATTTTTCTTATTACAACTTTAATAATATTATTTTGTTACAGGACGTCCCGAAAGTTTAAGCTTTGGAAGTATTGTGAAAATTCAGTGCCATGATATTGTATGATATTAATACAATAAAATATTATTATTATAAGTGTTTTTTCTTTAACTAAGCCATTGTACGAGACTGAAACAAATGTAAGATATCAAATTATTACCTTTTAAAGCGGTTTAGTTAGCCGCTTGAAAAAGAATAACGGGTCAAAATGTTTAAAATATTGAATTGTCATCGGTCCTTAATAAGTATGCCAAATTTCGAGTCGTCCACGCAACACTGTTACGCATGCGAGAATGAAGCGGATTCCTATTGGTTTTGGTGGATGTTGCATACGGGCATCATACGGGTTACACACGGGTTGCATACTGGCATCATACGGGATGTATACGGGCACAGAACGCCGTCAATCCGTTCAGTGGGCAAAGTAGACCGTATCGTGTCGCTTTTCGTGCCTGATACGCTCCTAGCACGGTCATGGTATGATACGGTGTAGTGGGTAGAGACCTTTAACCCGACGTTTTGAAGGGGGTTAAAATCATGTTCAAAGATTCCGTTACATACTAACATACATACGTCTCAAGCTAATAAAAGCGTATTAAAAAAAGAACTTCATTAACACCCCAGTCGTACAAATATTTGTCTCATAGCAAGCTTAACGGGGAGGTCGTGAAGGGGGGTGGGTGTTCTTCCTCTGCGTCCCCCAGACACAGCTGTACCCTGCTCTCGTAAATCTTTCACCACAATGGATCACAGAAACATCTCGCGATCTATCACTAAATATATGGATACACTCACAAGTACTATAAAATATTTATTAAATAATATATATATAATAATAATATATATAAAAATATAATATATCCTCACGCTTCCCACAAGGGTCCCCGAAAGGGTAGGCAGAGATGTATAGGTAATACCCACACACCCACTTTCCGCCAGAGGTATATTAGGTGCCAGCGTGACAGATGGCGAGTCCATCGCCGTTACTCAAGCACGACTATACATACGCGTTTGAATTTCTTCTCAGACGTATGCAGGTTTCCTCTCGATGTTTTCCTTCACCGTAAAGCTCGTGGTGTGACATCACTGTACTTAAGTTCAGAAAAACTCATTGGTACAGTCGGGATTCGAACTTGCGACCTTTGCGTCGCAGGCAACTGCTCAAACCACTCGGCCACCACGGCATTAATAAATGGTACTAAATAGGATAAAAAAAACTACAGCTGGTACCACTGGCGATACAATTGAGTGTTTGATTATATCTCCAGCAGTTTTATTACAAACCTGCTCGCGGATCCTCGTGAAAGTGTGAAAATATATAATCTTTCATAACTCATTATGTGCAATCCAACATAGGCCTATCTTCATTTAAGTAAGAAGAAGAGAGGTAGGGCATAACGGGTTTCCCGTTCTAATTTGGTGCTGCCCGACTGGGGCAGGACCTCCACCTTATAAAAGTCCGTAGCCAAATAACACAATTTATTGTGTTGTGTTCCTACGTGGTGATTAAGGTTTGAGCGTAAATAGGCTACGGTAACCGTTTCCCAGGCGGGCCGTATGCTTGTTTGCCACTCTTGTTGAATAAAAAAAAAAAGTAGAAAAGGAGAACCGTGGTGTCAGTGATTCGTGTACGCCTGTAACACAAACCTTGCAAGTTCATATCCTCACCAATGAGTTATTCTCAGCTTAAGAACAGTGTGATTAGGCACACCACGAGCATTACGGTGATAAGTCAAATATAGAGAAGAAACCTGCATACGTTGAGAAGAAATTCGCGTATGTATAGACGTGCTTGAGTAACCGCGATGGAAGGTAGGAAAATAAAGAAAAAACTGAATTACACGGGTGACAGACAATAAAATATAATATTACAAGCAATAAGAAGAAAACAAAACATTGGTAGTTAAAATAAACAAGATTTAAAAAATCACTAGTGACATTCGAGAAAAGAAACAATTGCTAGTGTGTTATTTTTTTATTCTGGAAAACTTTGCGCAAGCGATACTGTAGACATATTTAAATAGACAATCCACCTATTAAGAACTACGGTTCTTGAACGTTGTTGAATACAAAACACAAACTAACAATTTAGATAAACTAATCACAAATAAAGCCAATTGTTAATATAAATTTTACACAAAATTGCTGCAGTTAATACTGTTAATCGGTAAGAATAACTTCTGGCATCTATGTGCGCTCTAACTAGATATCTCTCTATATATATACACATAGATGTCGACATCGAGATCTCAGACCATAGCCTATTTAATAAATAATATATCCTCACGCCTTCCCACAAGGGTCCCCGAAGGGGTAGGCAGAGGTGGGTATAGGTAATACCCACACACCCGCTTTCCGCCAGAGGTATATTAGGGGCCAACGTGACAGATGGCGAGTCCATCGCCTATTTAGTCTATATATATAACTGGATCCCACGAGCGAAGCCTAACATGGCAAGTCACATCACTGCTTGAACACGAGTTTCTAGTGATTTCTCGCGATATCTAGTTACAGCGCAGCGATACATAAATCTTTTTATAAATAATCAGCTTATACTATTAAATACACTACTACTACTATTAAATACACCACCTTCCACCTTCTACCACCGCACCTCTCGCCATCGACGGGGAATTCATCCCCATACCTTGGAACCACAAAGGTCTCGCACTGCGCGGTTCCAAAGGAGTTTCCTTCCGCGAACGCTCAGGCTGTGGAATGAGCTCCCCGTTGAGGTTTTCCCTGGAGAGTACAGCATGGAGTTCTTCAAGAAGGGTGTGAAAAGATTCCTGAAGGGTCGGCAGCGCGCGATTGATACCCCTGGTCTTGCAAGCGTACATAGGCGGCGGTAACCGCTTACCATCAGACGGACCGCATGCTTGTTTGTCACCCATGTGGTATAAAAAAAAATGTGGAAGAAGCTACATGAATCCTGATTTATGTAGCTTCTTCCATTTTATTTGTCATTCATTAATCGTCATCGTCTACTTATGTCATATAGGTCATTGGCCTAATGTGGTGGTAAGCGCTTACTATAAGCATTACAGATTGAACAAATTGATGCTCTGCTCCTCGAGTAAGTAGGTACTGGGATCGGGTTATAATGAGACGACATAAAATTCCCCAAAAGTGTCGAATGTTTAATATGTGTTCAACCCGAGTATATATCATACACGTAGAACGCCATGGTAGCGCGATTCACAATGTAATACTAAAGGTACAGTGCCATCTACCGGCCACAATTCAAATAAACCTGCCATAGTACAACCATTACGTAAATATGACATAAACGGATTGTATACAGATGTTATTTTATCATTAATTGGAGGTAAACATGTGAAAGACTTCCTTACATAATGAAATAAGCTGCTTACTAGAAATAAACATAATAATTATAATATCACTCGACGCCATTTGTTTCAATGTTCAACATTACGTTTCCTTGGCACTTTAGCTACATTTAAAAATCCCGCTCAATATGTATTGCCCCTGCACATATTGGCCACACAATCCCTTGTCTCATACAAATTGGACGCAAAATGTCCATATTCCAAACTCTTTTTCAGCAACACTTACACAACCAATGTTACTTTTTCTTAAATATATATTTTAGTTATATACAAAGCCTCATCGCAAATATAACCTCTCAAAATAGATCTTTAAGTACGGTATATATACTAGTAAAAAGCCGTGGTGGCCGAGGGGTTCAATTTAAAACCAGGATATTTTTCCTATTAAAGTATAAATAACTATATAAGCATTGCAGGAGAAAGTTAACTAATACATGTTTTTATAGTCACTTATCAGAAATATATAGCGATATAAATAAGTAATTGTATTAAGACCAGCATAATACAGGTTGGTATTAGGAACTGACATAGGAATGCATAAAAAAAAAGTATTCCAGTATTTGTATAGAAAAATATTAAGTTTCAATTTGTCTGTATTTTAGTTGAAACCTCGAACAAGACTAGGCCTGAGAGCCATACTTTGTCTACTGTATTGTACAAAAAATATTATAAGCGAATGGCCTGTGAGTATGGAATTGATCTTCAATAAGGGTAAATAGATTCCTGCAGGGTCGGCAGCGTACGAGCAATACCCCTAGTGATGCAAGCTTCCATACGCGGCGGTAACCGCTTACCATCAGGGTTGCCTGATCATATCTGATCACGCTGGGTTACCGCTTTAGCAAAGAAAACCTTAGTGATATATCAAATATGAGAACTGTCTGTTACGTAATCATATGCCAACGACTGAAATTTCGTGAGTAGTTGTTAAGTATGGCACCATAATAGGCTATATTATATATATATATATATATACAAACATATATAAATATATATACATACGTATATATAACGAGCAATGTATCCAATGTGATGAACATTAATAAAACTTAGCGTACTCTAAACGATGGGCCGAATATTTCTAAATTTTAATAGAACATCAATGTAACAACCGATATGACTAAAATAAGCATGGCTACTCTCAATGGGCTGGCTGAATTGGGCAGGCCGGCCCGCGGCTTCGTCTGAAAGAAAAACCTCAATATGAAAATATTATTTGAAATATGAAATGAAATGAAAATATTATGAAATGAAATGAAATGAAAATATTATGAAATGAAATGAAATGAAAATATTATGAAATGAAATGAAAATATTATGAAATGAAATGAAAATATTATGAAATGAAATGAAAATATTATGAAATGAAATGAAAATATTATGAAATGAAATGAAAATATTATGAAATGAAATGAAAATATTATGAAATGAAATGAAAATATGAAATGAAATGAAAATATTATGAAATGAAATGAAAATATTATGAAATGAAATGAAAATATTATGAAATGAAATGAAATGAAAATATTATGAAATGAAATGAAAATATTATGAAATGAAATGAAAATATTATGAAATGAAATGAAATATTATGAAATGAAATGAAAATATTATGAAATGAAATGAAAATATTATGAAATGAAATGAAAATATTATGAAATGAAATGAAATGAAAATATTATTTATTTATCTTTCACAAAGGTATGTACAGGGGATCAGCTATACAGTTAACTTAGTGAATCGCGCCTTTGTGAGAGACTGGTGCCTGTACTAGGTTGAACCTGTATTACAGGTTAATATATATAATATATGTATATACTAGCTGTGCTCGCGAATTCGTCCGCGCGGAAAAGTGATATTAAGCAGCATTAATTTTTTTCTAAATAAAGTGTAATTTTTTTACAAACTTAGAATGTAATATTAATTTATATGTAAAATAATACTCAACAATAAGTTTCAAGCTTCTAACTTAAAAAATTAGGTAACTTCCATACCAACTTTCATCCCCTACTGCAACCCCTTACAACCCTTCCTCAAGCTCTAGGCTATCTCTGTACCAAATTTCATTTAAATCGGTTCAGTAGTTTAGGCGTGAAAGGTAACAGACAGACAGAGTTACTTTCGCATTTATAATATTAGTAGGGATACGGGATGTTTCAGAAAAAAGAATAGTTGCAATCTAGAACTAGTGAGGTGTAGTGATACATCCTCATGACGATGCAATAAAAAATTTGCTCCAAAGCTAACAAAATGACAATAAAGGGTAGCAATATTCACTCCGGAATGTTTTTTTTTCAAAAACTATTAATAAGATAAGAAAAATAAAACTGCCACCTTTAGCATCGTATAGATTGTGCCATCCAAGAAGACGCGTCACTATTCTTCCTTACAGTTTGTAAGTGTGCAACCTTCCACTAATGTTTGAGTATTATCGGTACACACTAATTGCCTATGAATACACACGCACGCTACAATTAATATACTCGGCTCATCGGGACCCCTCGACTAGAAATTGGTGGGGCGCGTCTTCGTTGGATGGCACTATTTATAATCAGTGATTATGTATCAAGCCACTTACTGAATAGCGCTCACATGGCGTAGACGCGAGCACCTCCCGCAAAGTATTTTCGACGATGTTGGCAATAGTACGCGTTTTGCACAACAGCAACTCGTCGATTACGCACTTTTGTAGGTCTTCCATTTTATGACAGTTCGTCTCCTGGAAAGGATAGTATTATTATTAATTATATACGTCAAGAGTACTCGAAACCGACGAGCATGTATGAAAAGGCTGATGAATGTGGACGAAGCGAAAGAAGTATGTAAGTCTAGTCTAGTCGAGTTAGGAACTCGGTGTGCCGATATGTACGTATGTAATAAATAAAGCCTCGGTAGTTGAGTGGTACGAGTAATTGCCTGCAACGAAAATATTGCAAGTTCGAATCCTGACTATATCAAAGATTTTATCTACACTGAAGTACAGTGATTATTCACACCACGAGCTTTACAAGGAAGGAAACTCGGCATCAGTCAAGTTGATACCTAAATATTTCTCAGGCGAAAAAAGAGTGTTGTATGCATAGTCCTTCCTTCCGGAACTGTCCTTCAGGAACCTTAAATAAAAAGGGACATGGCTTTTTTTATACAACAAGAGTGGCAAACAAGCATACGGCCCATCCGATGGAAAACGGTTACCGTAGCCTATTTATGCTCACGATACCGAAGTATCACTTGCGCGTTGCCACTCTGTGTTCGGAGAGATAGTGTGTTGGCGGCATAAATAAGTCGGGGAGGCCCAAGGAGCTCATTACTCTCGGCTCGGGAGCGAGAGCTCGGGAGGATTGTTATATTGTGTTGGGAGCAGAGGGATAAGTCCCATTATGCCGCCAACACACTATCTCTCCGAACACTACTACGAAACTAGAAACCTTATTCACCGCGTAGGAACACAAAACAAAAAAAATACTTGGCTACGGACTTCTATAAGGTGAAGGTCCCGCCCCTCGAATGTCAAAATCGAATGAGAAACCCGTTATGCCCTACCTCTCTTAACTCTACTTACATTGAATGTGAGTTTGGATATGTTCCCAATTAGATTGTCAGCATTGAGATTCATGCCGATGCCAAGGTTACTCTCCACGCACTGCTCGACCGAGGCGTGGTGCTCATTCCAGCATTCCTGACCACCTTCCGCGAACAATACTGGAATTCATCATGCAATAATTTATATGTATGAATTGAATAACGGCGATTGACTGGCCATCTGTCACGATGGTACCTAAAATATATCTCTGACGGAAAGTGGGTATGTGGTGTGTGGGTACCTATACACCTCTATCCTTTCGGGGACCCTTGTGGGAAGGCGTAAGGATATATAATTATATTAATATTCCGTGTTTGAATGACACCTGCAAAAGACTCGCATCTATTTACATATAGCGTACAGCCTGATATGATACTAATCACGCATATTTTTATAATTTTGACGGCTGTCTGGTCTATTGGTTAGAACTTCTGACTGCGAAATTTGAGGTTGCGGGTTCGAGTCCTGCTGAGGCTAGAAATTTGCGTGATGAACACGAGTATTTGCACCATAAACTTGGACTAAACATTTATGTATATATCTATCTATATAAGTAAATATTATATCGTCTTCTAGTTACCATAACACATACTTCCCGAATCCCGCGACACCCTTGTCTAGAAATTGTTGGTCTTTGGCACTATAATAATATATCCTCACGCCTTCCCACAAGGGTCCCCGAAGGGGTAGGCAGAGGTGTATAGGTAATACCCACACACCCACTTTCCGCCAGAGGTATATTAGGTGCCAACGTGACAGATGGCGAGTCCATCGCCGTTACTCAAGCACGACTATACATACGCCTTTGAATTTCTTCTCAGACGTATGCAGGTTTCCTCTCGATGTTTTCCTTCAACGTAAAGCTCGTGGTGTGACTAATCACTGTACTTAAGTTCAGGTCATTGGCACTATCTATATCTATTATATCCACTTATCAGACATTAAACTGTACATGGGTTTAGTAAAGCGAGCAAGAAAATATATCCACCTGATCTTGCTACAGTGCTGACCGATTTTTATTATTTTTTTTTGTTTGGTTATTGCATCATGTACACGTAAGTATGTAGTTTATGACCTTCGAGAGTTTAAAATTAGGATTACTTCGACTAGAGGCGTGAGGCCAATATAAACACCTTTTCAGAAGAGTGATTGGAGAACTGGTAACAAAAATTGCTAAATCAAATCCCGATTGTAGCAGTGTTTTTTTCTGAAATTGATGTGAGCATTAAAATGCGTAGTTTTAAATGTAAACATACACACATATTAATAATATTGTTATACACTTCTATCTTCGTTTACTTAATTGTAAATGAAGATAGCTTTGCGCTATATTTAAGCAAACATTTCTTCGATTAATAAGAAAATAAATAAGGAGCGATAAGCAGATAAGATATGCGGAGAAATTTGCTGCAAAATGGACCCAATTGTTTTCGAAATTCAGCATAAATTACTGTAGCAGGTAATCGCACAGTTTGCCGGCAGCTGTGTAATTTTCAGCAGAAAGGTTGACACGACTGTATAAACTGTGCCATGTTTCTTCAGACATATTAACTAGACATATAGATTTATTTGTATAATAAATACTTTAATATGTTTATATAGTGATCGAACAAGGGCACACAATATTATAATTTCGATGTCTTTATTGTGTCCGAACCGCTCAACGAATTTTAATATTTTTTTACACAGATATCCTAAACTACAGGATCTGTAAAACGTTACTCGTTTTTTTTTATTGCGTCACAAAATAGATGAAAAGGGACAAATTTTAAAGCGATGTTAAAACTCGAACTAACGAAGCGATTTGATGCAATTTGCCAAGGAGTTATGTATACGTAAGTACACACACCCAACACACTTATACTTAAATATATATAGGTACGCCTTCTCACAAGGTTCGCCGAAGGGATACCTAGGTGTTTGGTGACACCGTTTTAGAGAGCCGTAGCCATGGTGGCCGAGTGGTTCGAGCAGTTGCTGCCACGCAAAGGTCGCAAGTTCGAATCCCGACTGTACCAATGAGTTTTTCTGCACTTAAGTACAGTGATTAGTCACACCACGAGCTTTACGGTGAAGGAAAACCTCGAGAGGCAACCTGCATACGTCGGAGAAGAAATTCAAAAGGCGTATTTAATAGTCGTGCTTGAGTAATGGCGATGGATTCGCCATCTGTCACGTTGGCACCTAATATACCTCTGGCGGAAAGTGGGTGTGTGGGTATTACCTATACACCTTTGCCTACCCCTTCGGGGACCCTTGTGGGAAGGCGTGAGGATATATATTTATATTCTCACAAGGTTCGCCCAAGGGATACCTAGGTGTTTGGTGACACCGATTTAGAGATATTATATTACCCGTATGTTTCTCAAGCACGACTACACATTTGATTTGATTTAATGTCTTAGAATTCTTCCCACATAATTTTAGCTTGCTTTCTTGCTTTGCTTTTAGCTTGGCTTCATAGACGTGAAGAAACCAAACGTGTCTATGAATTGAATAACCTCAATGCGAAAAGGACTCGAGGAACTTGAATAAACAAATTGTAATTCTTTCAAACTCTTCCTGTTCAATCTTACGCCATCCATTGAACGGCAATAACATAACTTATTGAATCATTGCCATACAATGGATAACGTGAGCGTGAACGGAAATGGACTTTATACTTCGTCGGTATTCACAAGTTGCAGGATGGCCGATGTTACGCGCCGCTATCTTACTCGGGAGAATTCGGGAGCAGTCGGATCCGCTCGGGTGCGTTGGCGCCAAAATGGCGGCGGGAGACATGACGCCACTCGATACTCGACCACGACAGAGGAATAACACATTTGTGATTCAGTTTTATATTGAGATATTACTGCAAAATTGTTATAAATAAAAGTAATGGAACGTCCGTCTGAAGAGTTTTATATTTAACATTGTCTTAGGGGAGGGTCGTTTGGGTTCACAATGCACAAGTGCGTAAAATAATAATGAATCAGGAACGTTTATGCGTCAGTTAGAGATACAAAGATTTATGTTATAGGAGTCACTATGAAAGTACCCAATGTTGGAAGCAACGTCTTTATCTTTAGTGATATCACCAGTCTTGTGGTGAGTGCACGATAACGAGGGAAGTCAGCCCACTCGTTCGCTTGTTAACTAACAACGACTCTGCGGAAATCTGGAAGTTGTGGGTTCGATTCCAGCTTACGGAGAATATAAGGAGCGAGCTTTACGGTGAAGGAAAACATAGAGAGGAAACCTGCAAACGTCTGAGAAGAAATTCTAAGGCGTACCTATGTATAGTCGTGCTTGAGTAACGGCGATGGACTCGCCATCTGTCACGTTGGCACCTAATATACCTCTGGCGGAAAGTGGGTGTGTGGGTATTACCTATACACCTCTGTTTACCCCTTCGGGGACCCCTGTGGGAAGGCGTGAGGATATATTTATATTACATATGATCACGCCAGGTCCCTAACGGGGTAGGCAGAGAGTATAGAGCGCCAGTTCTCTCTAGACTTACATACCTCTTTCGCTTCGTCCACATTCATCAGTCTCTTCATACATGCTCGTCGGTTTAGAGTACTCTTAACGTTCCCGTCCTTGAGCATCCGATCTATTTGATCCAGGTAGTTGGAACGTGGCCTTCCTCTGCCTCTTCTTGCACACACTTTTGCTTTGTATATCTGTTTCGTCAATCTTTCTTCACTCATCCTTTCTATGTGTCCAAACCAATGTAAAATGCCTTTCTTCATCTTTACAATCACGCCCTCATTCATGCCAGTTGATTTGCGAATCTAAGGACATGAGTACATATATTAAAGCTTGACCTAGTCTAATTGTTCCAAGGTGTAATAATTATTTACTAGCTGTGCCCCGCGGTTTCAGCCGCGTAAAATTTGATTTCGAAGGCAGTTAATTTTTTTTTAATAAAACAACCTATTTGTTAAGTCAGCTAATAACGATCTCTACGAAATTTGATTTAACTATATTATCTAATAATAAAAATTTGTGCGAAAGAGGAGAAACAGCCACACAAACTTTAGATCAGTAAAATTATTATGACAAAGATTTCCGCAGTGTCTTCCGTCAATTGCAAAAAAAAAACGAATTCGTGCTCGACTTGTCTGGCGTACACGCACCTTTATGTTATCTACCTATCTACAATAACTATAAAAGACACGATGATTCATACGACATGACGCATAAATAAGGAATAACACAGAAGTAAAGAGACGCAAACAAAACGCCTTCGCAAAGGGTCTCGCCGGACATAATATTTAGTGCCAACGTGATAGATGACTCTCAGCAGGGTTGTTAATACCTAAGATATGCTCAGGTAAAAGTTCGTACGACTATTAATTTCTCAATTGACAACGAAAAACAATGGTTTAACTTACGATCTTAGTTTTTCAAATGACTAAGTAAACCACGACTGAAAGGTTTCAAAAACGGATCTAAAAACGATCAAACTATATCCACGGGGAAAAAATACAACGGCTTTAACCAACGTGATAGATGGCGAGTCTCAGCAGGACTGTAGTTGAATACGTCTCAAGTATTAGTTATTTAGGAGTGTTTCAAGAAGTCAGCAACGCGCGAGCGTGACCCTTAGTGCTGCAAGCGTCCATAGCCGGCGGTAACCGCTTACCATCAGGAGGGCAACGTGCTTGTTTAAACTGGTTTCTTCACCGTTGGCAAAGAAAACCATAAAGGTAGAACATGCAACCTTGGCTATGAAAGTGTCTTAGTTAACCAGTTAACGACACAAAGACTTACTTGCAACATTGTCTCCATCCTTGGTGCATGTGACATTTACGAATTGATCAACCGCCACGTACAAGGTTGCGAATGTATCTCTCTCTTCAGAGGGAAAACAGGGCTTCAACGAGTCGAGCATCTCGTGAAAACACCGCGTGAATTTCAGCTTCGGTTCAGGTAGGCAATACCTGCAGATAAGTTAGGATAAAATGAAGTAATTTGCAGACTTGGGCGGGAATTATGGAACGCGGTTTGGGTATACTTTCGGTTACTTCAAAATTGTGGTATTGCAGTCTTTAGTGTTTGATTTTGGTGTTATAATATGCAGTAAGGTTCTATTGAGTGGGCAATTTATAGGGATATTGAAATTACATACATACATACATATCATCACGCCAAGTCCCTAACGGGGTAGGCAGAGAGTATAGAGCGCCAGTTCTCTCTAGACTTACATACCTCTTTCGCTTCGTCCACATTCATCAGTCTCTTCATACATGCTCGTCGGTTTCGAGTACTCTTAACGTTCCCGTCCTTCAGAGTCCGATCTATTTGATCTAGGTAGTTGGAACGTATATTGAAATTAATTTAATAGATATTGAAATTAATTAAGTTTAGTTACATAAAACCCTATAACTGCTAATATTACTACTATTGCTACTATTTAGGGCTGCATCCAAAAACTCGGTGATGTCAATGTACCGCGTAAAGTACGATAATAAAAAATATTATTATATTTTAAAACGTATTCGACTGAATGACTCGTGTCCACATCATGAAAGAAACAGGAAATAAGTAATTTGATAGTGACTAAGATTTCCAAGCATTTGACAATACTTAACTGTGGAAATAAACACTTAAAATACCATAATATGTTGCACTTGAATCCATCTAGTATTACGCGTAATGTGTATCTGTGTTTTATGATCTACCCACATGTCCATTGTGAGCGAACCTCATTGTTGTCACGAACATGACCGTGATAAAGCACAACAAAATCATGAACCACCAACTAGGACTAAAGTCTAAACACTATATATATATATAGTGTTTAGACGCCTTCCCACAAGGGTCCCCGAAGGGGTAGGCAGAGGTGTATAGGTAAGACCCACACACCCACTTTCCGCCAGAGGTATATTAGGTGCCAACGTGACAGATGGCGAGTCCATCGCCGTTACTCCAGCACGACTATACATACGCCTTTGAATCTCTTCTCAGACGTATGCAGGTTTCCTCTCGATGTTTTCCTTCACCGTAAAGCTCGTGGTGTGACTAATCACTGTACTTAAGTTAAGAAGAACTCATTGGTACAGTCGGGATTCGAACTTGCGACCTTTGCGTCGCAGGCAACTGCTCGAACCACTCGGCCACCACGGCAATAATATAATATTCGTTTCAGACATTAGCCGGAACAAATAGACAGACAGATAGAGATTTTTTTTTTAAATGTATTTTGTATATTCTACCGTGTATACATCCAAATGCATTTAAAAAGCGGTTAAATTATATTACAAGCCACTCCAATTTAAATTATTTGTAGAGATGAGAAAGTTCGTAAGAATGTTTGTTCCTCTTCCACGCAAAAACTACTGTACGGAGTTGAATGAAATTTGGCACAGAGATATCATTAGCTGGACTAACACATGAGTGAAATATTTTTTACGCAGTGGACAACCGGGGAGAGAGCGGTTAGTTAGGTACTCATAAGTGCATACATATATTTCTTGGGAGAAATTAATGGGAAACCACGTCCAGTGTTCTAGGCAATAGGTAACTGTGGCTCAAGAAAACATCCTCATTATATTAGCATTCACACTATCCAATACTAGCTGTCCCGCCCAGCTTCGCCCGGGTGAAAAAGTAAAAAAAAATATTGTTTCAAAAAATTCTTAGCTGACCTCTACACCGCGTAAGGGATGCTCCTACCAAATTTCAAGTCAATCGGCCTTATAGTTCCTGAGATTTCGTGATGAGTGAGTTCACAAATGGGATCTCCTATAAATATATAGATAGCATATAACATTGACATTAGCTAATGTCATTATGTCAACGTAGACAGATAGAGTATAGTGGCCGAGTAGTTTGACCAGTGCAACTAAAAGATTGCAAGTTCTGATCCCGACCAATGTATTAGTAGTATTCTGAGCTCAAGCACAGTAATTACTCACAGTGCTAGCTTTACGGTGACGGGCAACATCGAGAGAAAATTATGAACCCGTACTCTATGGTACGTTGGCACCTGTCATATATCTTCGGTTTGTGGGGTTCTACCTACATACGTCTTGACAACGAATGGGTCGTTGACCTTGTTACAGGCGTGAAGGTAGAATTACCTAGACATCGGATAGCGTGGACGAGGTAAAGATTTTGTCTAGAGACGCAGACCACGTAACGAAACAAATGCTCTCGGGTAAAATAGTACTTGTAGGTATCGACGGTAAAGCGGTAATGCGAACCGCTGATTAGAAAGTGTTTGACCTACTAATAACACAATAGATATAGGACTCACTTTGCAAATACTTTGCTTAAGTTTCCATTCGGCTTTGCTATCTCTATCTCTTGTTGTAGTCCTTTAGGGTCTACTATATCCGCTAAGCATTGCCAGATAAGGTTGGTGGAGTTCTGAAAATATAAGACCATCATAACATTATAGAATAAAAAAAAAACATCACGGTGTAGGCAGAGTAGACTACCAGTTTTTCCAGAAACACCTATTGAACGTCACATACTAAATATAAAACTACAGTTACCACAGTTTCCAAGAAATACAAACCTGTCAGAAAAAGAAATGGAGCAACGAACGAACTCTCAGCATACATGGTGATTATATTTGAAGAACTTGAAGGAAACAAATTATTGAGAGTTGTTTTGCTATAGTCAGTACTTCTGCCTACTCGTTCGAACGAAAACAGTATTGGGATCAGCCCTTCTATTTGAAATCCATTTCTGTTAACGATCACTCTATCCGATATCTATAACTTCTATGGCAATGACATTAGCTGCAGAAAAACTTTTCCGCAGATATTGTACCTAATGGACAGCGTGAACGCTAAAGGAAAAGTATTTTGTCTAAGCAGGCGGGTGACAAACCTTTACGTGTCGTACCAAGAAATTGGTACAGCTTTCTCTATTGACCTTGATCAAGCAATCTAACGCGAGCGTGTTTAAGTGTTACACTCTTTGGAATAAGTTCTTTGGCCGTTACATCTATCAGCACAAAGTTTTCGGAGTCATCGTCCCGTGAGTTAAGTCAAGATTTTTAATTTGTTTGCCGAGATTCTCCTTATCTTGATTTTTATGGATTTGGGCCTAAGCCCATAAAATTAACAGACCAAAACGTAGGACTGACGAATAAATAAGCTATTGAATCACTCACGCATCTAGAAATAGCACATTTGCTTATTGACGTCTGTCCAATAATATATCTACTTATAACTGATTTTAAGCAGGCGCAATTCGCTGAATTTGAATTGAAGGTCAGCGTTTCATTATCAATCAAACCCGGTTACCAGAGACGCTAATTTCCCTCAATTGCCAACACGTGGGCCACAGTGAACGGTCCACCTTCTATGCGACATGGCAGCTCTTTCTGTGTTTTGTTTTGTTTGTCTATTAAACATGTATACAAGACACGTGCCGGCAATTACCAATACAAATATGACAAAAGTAATCGTTCTATACATACCTACTATTGTGTAAGCTTCTAAAAAGGTGGCTTCGAAATGGGAAACAATGCATTATATGTAAGGTACATTATCATACCAAGATTATAGATAGTGCCATCCACGAAGACGCGACCCACTATTCGTCCCTAGAGTTTATTGTGTAAGTGTGGAACCGTCCACTAATGTTTGAGTATCATCGGTATACACTGATTGCCTATGAGTGCACCACGCACACTACAATTAATACTCGGGTCATACTCCCCGCATCCCACAACCCCCTCGACTAGAATTTGGTCGGGCGCGCCTTCCTGGATGGCACTATATATAATGGCGATTGAAGTCATGTGACTGTGATGGAAAAAATCGTCTCTTGTAAAAATCGTAGCGCTTAAATCATAGCTACCTACATATGCGATCATAGAACTTCATTTCCACACTACGTTATGATATTAATGAATGTTTAATGCTTAGTAAAATTTTACATAAGAATCCAGGCTGGTGAATGGTTCCAAGAATTGACACTTTTTTATGTTACACATATTGTTTTATTACTTTAATTTTGTTTAAATTTATCAAATCATTGAATACCTACATTACCCTATTGTTTTCTCTGTCACTCTGGATAGGTAAGATTTAATTGGTCAAATGAACTCAAGAACCGGGAGGGTATAATGAATGTCATGTGTAGCATCCAATATTATAATATATGTGTATTTGTTTTCAATACAAAAGTCCTTAGACGTGATAAATATATATAGTACTAGCTGGGCCCCACCGGCCTATGCATACAATTTGATTTTACTTGTATATTTTTTAGGGTATTTTTTTTATAAATGTTTTTATGCAGTTGAAAACTCAGCAATCTTTATCACTTAAAATATTAGTGAGACTCCTGTACACTCAAGGTTGGGAACTTCAGTAGTGCTTTAAACTGAATGAAAAAAGCCTGTAGGTCTAGAGGACTCCTTTGCTTACCCCATGAGAGAATTGGTGTGGTAATATATACATATGTATGTATGTTTGTATATAGAAGATAAACATGAGTCCAAAAATATTACTTACCATTGAGGCTGCATAAGCCTTTATCCCTCCATTTTCCAAACATTGTCGTTCTATGCTGCTCAAACTTGGATTTTTCAATGCTTCATCCCTTTCAATTTGCTCAATAACTTCTGGTGGTAGTGTTAAAGGTATCAACTTGTTAGGAACTTCAGTTTGGGCTAAAGCAAACCCTGGAACATTGATATAATATTACAAACAGACACTAATATATATGAAATAATAAATAAAAAACTGGTAAAGTTTAGGAGTTGGTTTGCTAATCTCAAGAACTAATAATCAGATTGCAAAATTTCAAATCTCATTCTACTTTAGATAGCACATTTATTCAAGAACGCTATTATAGGCTAGAATATCAACATGCTACTTACCCAAGGGAGATGATAATGAAAATGAAATATAGACAATATGAAATACGGATAATGAAAATGATATACAAACATGTTTGCTGACAATTGGAAGGTGTTGTCGGAACATTCCGAGTACTTGCAAAATGTTAGTTATTCACACAAAATAAACAGATGAAGTAAAGTCCATTGTAAGTAGAAGTGGTAAGGAATTGATCATTTATTAAGTTGTGAAACACATGTCTTATCATCATATATTTCTCTTGCATTGCTTGCAATCAATAAAATAACTCAGCAAAGATCAATGGAATATTCTATTTTATTTTAA
This sequence comes from Drepana arcuata, assembly GCA_016069955.1. Classification (NCBI taxonomy): domain Eukaryota; kingdom Metazoa; phylum Arthropoda; class Insecta; order Lepidoptera; family Drepanidae; genus Drepana; species Drepana arcuata. The sequence continues at coordinate 47,067 of JACCPG010003821.1, forward strand.
ACATCCTGAGCCCCACAGTTGCATCTGCACTAGCTTGTAACATGACAATGTAAAGCATATAGCTTTCCTCAAAAATAGGGTAAATATTGAACACAACATATTTTTTCAAATCATACTACTAGAGCCTAGATTGTAAGATTTGAAGAAGATATGATAAGATCTAGAAGAAGGCACATTAAACCAAACACAAACTCTTCAGTGTTGTAGTATTTAAACAGATAAAATTCTGCATGACTTATAATTACCCTGGTGCAAGCAAATATGGCTAAGGTGACACCATTTCTTACCCCAACTGTACAAATATGCCAGACTGTTTAAGTTTTATCAATCTTATCAACCTGTTTTTTTACAAGATAATGCTACTGATAATTGAAGTCTAAAGAAAGTATTGTAAACTTCTAAGGCATCAAGAGAGAATACACAGTCATCTATGGAAGGAGTTTTGAAATCTACCACATATTATTGTAGATATATATTAAACAACTTGGTTGGTATATTAAAAAACATTAAAATAATTGAATTCCTATATATTTCAAAATATATTTACATCGAGAGAAGTGCAAACTCTTAAAAAAAATAGTAGCGCGAGTTTTGATATTCCATGCATGAATTAATTCAGGAACAATTTATTAAAAAATACACTAGTCCGTCTCCTCTCACCCTCGTTTTCTGGTTTCAACAAGATAAAAATGGAAGAAAAAGTATTATAACTTGAAACTTACCGATGATCATCGATAAAAATAAATATTTAATTTCCATTTCGTGTGGCTGAAACTATGTAAGTATTTTCCCAAGTTTTTTTTCACAGTTCACTTAAACTCACAAATACTCAATAAAGGACAGGAAATACAGGACTAAAATTAAGTGTGTTTAATACAATTTTATTCGTTTAAAACAAACTGACAGTATGAACAGATTGTTTTTATTGTCTACTATGTATGTCACAGATGTCACCATAGATAACATAAATACATTATTTTAAATGAAACTGTTTGAGAATGTTTTAGGTACAACCTCAGGGTACAACTCTACCAGTCCGCTGAGTAATCTACACTGTGAAGTGAGAGTTCACTCACAGACTGCATACAGCAATATACCGCACCGTGCAATTATAAAATTATGTAAATTAGTAATCTGTGGCGTTGTTCACTACTAGTCAGTGTGACCAGATTTAGCAGAATTCTGCGATTTTGGCAGAATTTGAACCCCATTTTGATACTTAGCAGATTATACTGCAGAATAGAAAAAATTTGCAGATTTTGGCAGAATTTAATAAAACTTTAGCAGAGGTTTAGCAGCAAACAGGATTTTTAATTAGCCGAGTTTAATTTGAATATGTGCTCAACAAAATAACTACTGTTTTTATTTTAATTTATGTCACAATTTTTTCGTTGTACTGACAACACTAGTACTTTTAGGGGAGTTCCCCAAACATGTATATTCTCTCACGAGTAACAAGTAAACAACATAAAAACTGAATTGAGAAATAGATTTAAAAACGAACACGTTTCTGCCATACTGCACGTGAAGCAAGCTGTGAAAGAGCAGGATGGGTGTGTGAATTTCACACCATCCAAAAATATGTTAGTCAATGCAGGAAACTCAAAGACTCTGTATAAAAATGTAGATGTTAATATGCCAAATTAATAGGTTAGATAGGATATCTGAGTTATGATTATTAATAAAAGAAATATACTTAAATTGTGATTATTATTATTAATAAAAAACAATCGGTCATGAGTCATGAGCGTTTTTATTTTATATATTTTCATACAAAATTTGAGTTAGCAGAATTTAGCAGAATTTACCCGAGCAGCTAGCATTATGCTCAATTTAAATCTGGTCACACTGCTACTAGTACTACTACAACAAAGTAAGCCTAAGCAGTGGCAACCAATGGTGTACTGTATATGTATAAAATAATAGTTATTTGGAGTTTAAAATTTGAAGTATGTACCACCGATTATCACATTTTTTAAAATGTATATATTGTTTTCTTTACTTTTCAGCTATGTACTAAACGTCTAATTTATCTAACTGAATATCTGAATATTGATGACCAACTCAAGACCTAGCCCTTTACCCTGGTATATTTGACGACAACCTCATTCCACGAACTAGGGGACAGGATAGACAACAGACTTCAAATTCAACCTGTTAAACAAACTTCGCACCTGTTTTATAACATATTATTTACAATATATAACAATAGAAAAGTTAATAAAAAGATTGACTTAAATTATTACGAATTTTTATTGAACTCTACGCTGCGCTCATCACCCTGACGAGATTTGATTTTGGACGAGATTTGATGTCGGTATTTAAATAATATCCCGATTACCCCAACAGCCATTACAACCAGAACGGATGCAATTACAATAGATGACGTCGGCGATGAAGGTTTCTGGAAAAAGTATTTAATTCCTTTAACAATATGTGCAACAAGTTCTTAATTCTAATATTTATTTACTTATTATTTGTGAAACAAAATAAACAATCGACACCAACAAAGTGAAAAATGGTACAATAGACCTACATATATAACAATACACTTACGGTAAATAGTTTTCAACCATAATTTTTCTATATGCTATAATTTTCGAATAGATTTTATTAATTACGAAACTGAAGGTCGATGGAAATGTTATGTTGAAGACTGTATTAAACTCTTACCTGTTATAAATACTATGAATTTAGGCGGTTTGGACGAGCTATTAGAAAGCTAGGAGGCTATTATGAATCGTCAGCCTAGACAAACCTTGGAAAGGTCTATTGACTACATAGATAGACGAGAAAAATACTTACCGGTTTTATTAATAAAGACAAAGGCTGATGTACTTTCTTACACGAGTCCAGAAGGTTATCAAATAGGGAAGTGATATACGTAACAACAGGCTCCGTACAGTTCTCTTGCAATACGCCCTTAAAGCATGCCTTATTACGTTCCGTGATTTTACACGACGCGTTCTGGAAATATATAAGTTAGGTACTTATTTAAGGAATCGCTGTTATGAGAACTGGCGCTCTATACTCTCTGCCTACCCCGCTAGGGACTTGGCGTGATGATATGTATGTACGTATGCTGTTATGGTTTTTAACACGAAATGTAAGGCGTATTATAATACAATTGAATCTCTACTTTATACACTCCAGGTAACACATTTTTTCAATATAACTTTTGTATGCTATATTGGGCTAAGGTCCCTGAAAAGCCTTGGCATATGCTGTTGACCAACTTGAAGGATTAAAAAAATATATATTACTAGCTGACCCAGCAAACGTTGTTTTGCTATATAAATTATTTCTAGGGAATTTCTAGTGTAGAAAATAAATAACTAACGGCGTGAGTACTATACTCAATAATGGTAAAATTTTTGACATTGACAACATTTTGTTGTCTTTAGAGCACACATACTTATTATTTAAAATTAAATATTTAATTGAAATTCAATCAATTAATCAATTGAAAATCATCAAACTTTAACATAGGTACATAACCTAAACTATAAATATAGGTACAGCTGAATCCAAAGGGAAACCTTTTTTTTAATTCGCTTTCTATATGTAGGTACTCTGTCACCACACTCATAAACTGAGTAGGTACGGTAAGTGAAAGAATTTACTACCAGCGACATCTAGTGTAATTCTTAACAAACTGTCTTCAGTCTATGTGAACGAACGTCACAGCAGCATTAAAACAAAACAAGATCTATAGGGACTTACATTCCATCCGAGCTCATCGATAGCCCTCAACCAGTAATTTGAACTGTGAGTAGTATTAACAATATCCTTAACAGACGTCTCGTAGCCAGTACCTGTTTTGATACACCGAAGTAGTCCGTTTATATTGTCGCGTACACATCCCGTGCCGTTGGTTTTTAAGAATCCTGAAATTAATCAGTGCCATGTAGCCCTATTAGAATATATATAGAATTTAGAGTGGCAACGCGCAAGTGATACTTTAGTATACATACGTACATACATATCATCACGCCAAGTCCCTAACGGGGTAGGCAGAGAATATAGAGCGCCAGTTCTCTCTAGACTTACATACCTCTTTCGCTTCGTCCACATTCATCAGTCTCTACATACATGCTCGTCGGTTTACATAAATACATATTATGTACATACGTGCCAACATGGCAGATGGCGAGTCTGTCACTGTTTCCCAAACACGCCCAGACACATATGTCTATTTTATATAGTATATTTTTTTTATACTACGATGTTTTCCTTGACCGTTAAACAAAGTACTATTGGTATAGAACAGCTGGATTTGAACCGGCAATCTTGATAGTAATTAAATGTCTCAGCCATCACGGCATGGAAAAGTATTATACGATACATCAGATAGGTACTCACCTCGTAAACTTGTTTCTTGCAAGCTTTGGTTTAAGAAACTTGCCCGATTGTACATTTGGAAACTGTACATTTTCGTCCGGTCCGTAGTAATGTTGTGTAACTGAATATATTCACCACAATTATTCTTCAAAGTTTGAATAGCTTTACGGAAAGACTTTGTGAAATTCCCCCTGTTTGTACAGGTCCTGAAAAATATATATCAGCATTCAGTGATAGCGCAGGCGCCCTGTATATTATCACACTGGAAATTCAATTTGAAGACTTACACAAATTTTGAAAAGCTACTTATATAGATCGATATATACCTACATAAATTCTTAGGACATCCAAGACTAAGTTACAAATACTCGTGTTCATCACACAAATATCTGCCCTCAGCAGGAATCGAACCCGCGACCTCAAGTTTTACAGTCAGAAGCTGTTACCACTAAACCAGATGGCTATCAATCATGAAAGATTGCTTACTTACACTGTAGTTGTGTTTTCTTTCAATTCATGAAAGGATTTAACGATGTCCATGAAACAGGTCTGCGATGCGGCAAAGTCAGTCTGAAACGATCAGAGAAGTTCGTTATTCAAAACTGCCAATTGACATGCAATTGATCGGCTTTCAGATAAAGCCGGTTGAATTAACAACTTTCATGCTCTTTACCAGTTAATCTTCAGTTTTTGACCGGGAAAATAATAATGTGATGTAATAAACATATTTTTGTGCACATAAATCGCAAACGCTGGCTGAATTATAAAAAAAAACAAATTAAAGTGCTACGGAATTGTATATCTCAGAAAGATCGATAAAAAGACCACGACGGTATATATTTATATCTAAAGGATAACCCACAGTGACCATTTTTATATTGCACCCGGGGCGGTTCGCTACTTCATCTTTAAATGTATGTTGAGTGTATCGTAAACAGTACCGCGAGGAAAAGCAACATCTATAAATAAACGATAGGTCACAAATGAGCTGCTAATATGTTTAATATTATTTGTAAGTACATATTCGAACTGCAATACATACATACATACATATAATCACGCCTCTTTCCCGTAGGGGTAGGCAGAGGCCACTTCTTTCCACTTGCTACGATCCTTGCATACTTCTTTCGCTTCGTCCACTCTTCGGTTTAGGGTACTCTTGACCTGACCTTTTTTCAAGACGTCCCTAATTTGGTCTAGAAACGTCTGTCTAGGTCTACCCCTTCCAACACTTTCATTCACACTCGCCTTATGCACTTTCTTCGTCAATCGTTCTTCATTCATTCTCTCGACATGGCCAAACCATCTCAGCATACCTTTCTCAATATTTGTCACTACATCTTCTTTCAGACCTGCAATAATACGGAAATATCGTGTTGTCATGTTGTGCCGCGAATAAAGTCTCATATTTAGGTGTTTCTAAAATGCGTCGCGCTATTAAATAAGATAGATTACATGAACGGTTTAAAACAAAACACTTAAGGTTCAAAATTGGTTAGTGGTGACAGTGATGTACTATTCTTATAGAAATAAATAAAAATATATTATATAGGTAAACATAAATAGGCTGCGGTAACCGTTTTCCATCAGGTGGGCCCGTTTGCTTGTTTGCCACTCTAGTTGTATAAAAAAAAAACATGTTTCTATAAGGTTAATACATTATACAATAATAATAATAATACCCCTTACCATAAGGGTCTCCGAAGTGATAGGCAGAGGTGTGTAGTCACACATACAGGTGTCAACGTGAAAAATGGCGAGTCCATCGCCGTTCCTCAAGCACGACTATATACATAAGCCTTTTTTTATTCCTTATCTAACGTATGCAGGTTTCCTCTCGATGTTTTCCTTCACCGTAAAGCTCGTGGTGTTAATAATCACTGTATTTAAGTTCGGAAAAACTCATTGGTACAGTCGTGATTCGAGCTTGCAACCTTTTTTTGCAGTTTCGAATCGCTCGGTCGCCACGGCTGTTTTAATAAATAAATATTTACTTAAACATACAGTAGTTACCTAAATTAAATACTATCAACGTATCAACTATTCCAGATGGCTCAAGACAGGGAGATGTTTTCCGAGCTAACGGCCAACCTCCAGTAATGGAGTGGCACTTTTAGAAGAAGAAGAAGAACGAATGATGGATGGAGTTTTACTTGGTATTTCCCTATTTTAGCTATGCAACTGACATTCAGGTCACAAAAACGAGTTATACCTATAGTTACGCTAGCCTCTATAGGCTGTGGTAACCGCTTACCATGAGCATCAACAGTCTTGAATGATCTATATATTATGTATTATAGTTAAAATAAATAAAGACCACAAAATTATAGTTAAATTAAATAAAGACTGAGTTAAATAAATATTTAACACTTACATGTTTAGGTATATTAAATACCTAAATGTGGGAAGGCGTGAGGATATATTATTATTATTATTATAAATGTTTGTCAGCAAGAATTCGCAAAATCACATTATGTATGACGCAAGCCCTGGATTTCCCTATGCAAATAGCATTAATGCGACAAATTGCTATATGGATAGGTTATATCTCACAATATATGACACATACACATTACAAAGTATTAGCCGTGGTGGCCAAGTGGTTCGAGTAGTTGCCTGCAACGCAAATGTTGCAAATTCGAATCCCGCTCCAGTGAGATTTTCAGGTTTGATGTTTTCCTTACGATGAAGGAAAACATCGAGAGGAAACCTGCATAAGTACGTTTGAGAAAGAAATTCAAAGGCGTATGTTGAGTCGTGCTTGAGTTACGGCGATAGACTCGCCATCTGTCACGTTGGCACCTAGAATATATATCTGGTGGAAAGTGGGTGTGTGCGTACTGCCTTACACCTCTGCTTATGCACTGCGTGTTGTGGCTATAGATAGTGTCATTCACGAATACGCGCCCCCCCAATTCATGTCGAGGGGGTCGCGGGATGCGGGGATTATGACCCGAGTCTCTTTATTGTATTGTGCGTGTGCACTCATAGGTGTGAACCGTTTATACTCAAACATCAGTGGAAGGTTACACACTTACACTATAAGAAATAATAGTGGGGCGCGTCGTCGTGGATGACACTATCCATAACGTAATGGTGTATTCCCGAAGTAAGTGTTCAGGAATAGGCGAACATGACACAGCGCTCAAGACGCGACAGGTAGGTTAGAACTCTCCAATGAATGGCAATGATGGTCAAAAGAAACCATGCAATCCTTACGACAGTAGCACAGTTAGATCTCAAGCAATACTGCAGCTCCTATAGGGTACGGTAACTGATTATATCCAATGGCCATGCTTGTTTGTTAACCCATTAGACTCGCCTTTATTTTTTTTTCATAGTACAAAGAGTGAGAAACAAGTGTATAAATATTCCACTTACAACAATTTTCTCATCTTGAATGCACGTTTCGTAACTCTTCGAAACCTCTGCGATTGCCGTCACGATTCCTATAAATTTGGAGAAAAAAGTAAAAAGTTAATTCAGTCTGATTGACGAATCTATTTAAAGTTAAACTTAGCATGAAAAATAATTAGTTCCTACTGTTATAATATTATATCGCTATCAAAAAACGTTTGTTTGGACATGTCGAGTTCTTTACATTATAAGCAGAGAGTGATCTCTGCTTATAATGTAAAGAACTCGACGTTGGTATTAACCTATACCTATGTTTAGTGGCAGAAATTTATCTAAAACAGTGATTATTTTCCTACTTATATTGTACTAGCTGTGCCCTGTGTCTGTGCCTGTGTGCTGTAAAAATGTTTTTTTTTTTCAATAAAAAGTATCGTATGTTATACTTCTAATACCTCCAAGAATATGTGTACAAAGTTTTATAGTGATCTCTTAAGTAGTTTTTACGTGAAAGCGTAACAAACAAACTTACATTCACATTTCTAATATTAGTAAGATATGCAAATATTTGTTCCTCATTCAAGCAAAATCTAGTGAGCGGCATTGAATTAAAATTACACAGAAATAGATTATTGTTCCGGATTAACATATAGGCTATTATGTTTTGTTTAAAAAACTACAAATTATATGTAGATGAAACCGCGAGACACAATTAGTAGATAGATAAAAACTTACCACACTTATATATTATACACAGAAAAGTAGCAAAGAGCACACAACTTTTGGCCACCATGTTGAGTCCTCTGTAATTCCTTCACAAATGCAAACAATTAAAGGCATTATAACGACACTGCTTTATCCTCGTTACTCATAACATTTTATTTCCCTATATGTATCCAACATGACTGGGAATTATTGCTTGAAATTACGGGTTATTGTCACGTCGGTACTTAAAGGATAATATCACGGAATAAATTTCCTCATGCAGGTAAAATGTCATTGGTTGTCCAATTTCGTGCACCCAATACGTTGTTATCATGAAAACAATTACACTTTTGGAGTTAAAAAGTTATTACTTAATTGTTGAGATACAAGATTAAATCAAAGAAGGCTTTTATTGGTCTTACGAAGCAAAAGTCTGAAGTATCACTTGTGCGTTGCCACTCTGTGTTCGGAGAGTTATAGTGTGTTAGCAGCATAATGGGTTAAATCCCTCTGCTCCCAACACAATGTAACAATCCCCCCCCTCCCCAAGGAACATTACTGGAAACCTTAATCACCGCGTAGGAACACAATATAAAAAATTGTGTTATTTGCTACGGACTTCTATAAGGTGGAGGGCCTGCCCCAGTCGGGCAGCTCCAAATTCGAAGTGGAAACCCGTTATGCCCTTCCTCTCTTAATAATATCTTCAATACATCCAATTAAAATTCCCTCCAATTCCATTCGTCAATAATTTTTTCTTCTTTTTTCAATATGGAGAGCGAACTTTCAAGTGACCAGTACAGTAGATTGTGTATATGTAGACTGTTTAATGATATACGTTCTCCTTACACGCTAGACACAAAATTAAATAGTCAAATTTTGACATGCTTACATGACACAATTATTGAAAACGTAAATTGAAAAGTATTCAATAACAAAAACATATTCCATAAAAATACAATGCTTAAATAAATAAATATTTTTTTTAAAAGTTTCGATATTGACCTAAAAATCCACCTCGGGTGTTTGTATACTCATCAAAAATATTATGTATTCAAAATGATAGGTTATGATCGCTATATATTAGAGGCTCAACCACATAATGAATTAGTTACGCAAGTTTACTGTTTAAGTGACACATTATCGCGTAAGAATAAAACAAAAAAAATACAGAAAGATCTTAAGAGAAAAGATGCCAGTGCATCAGAATCGCCTTATTTTGTAACATCAGCTGCAAGTGCAGAATTCAAAGATGATGAAGATGTTCAATATCCAAAGGATTTAGATAAACGATATAAGAAAATGGGAAAAAATAAAACTAAAGCAACATTGGCGGAAGATACATATGAAGAAAAGCCAAGAAATTGGGGTTCGATTGTAAAGATGTATGGTGACGATGACACTACAGAGGTTTGGGATCCTGATAAAGGTAATGGTAAGCGCATTTTTAAGGGCTCAACTAATAAAACACATTACTTAGACAGTGACAATAGAAAAAAACGACTGAATAGTTATTCACCAACGCAACAAGAAGATGTAAATATGTACGGAGACAATGATCTTAAAAACAGCTACCATGAGCAATATTCAAAGGAAAACCCCGATATGTCAATGTCTAATGAAGTCACTGATAATCCAAAAAGACATACATTTTTGCGTGGCGCTCGTAAAAACAGTTACTCACCGTATCGCAATGAAGCACACACTGTTTGCGATCAAAACTGTTGCAAGTGTATTACGAAAATCGTAAAATTCAAATCAAAAAAAACTGAAAAGCAGCCAAAAAAGAGGGCTCGTCAGGAGAATTTTAAATTCGAAATGAAACCACGAGGTAATGTAATATATCCAGATATTAGTGAAGACTACAACCTACCATACGCTAATAATAACATTCATGATTATGAATTAAATGACAAAACAAATGACGTGAAAATAAAGAAGAAACGAAAGCCAAGAAATAGGGTGACATGCTTGTGTCCCGAGCCCAAGGCAATTGATTCTTGCCCAGAAGGGCTTTGTGTAGAAGCAGTTTTACAGAATAAAACCGATTTTACTTGTAAATGTACGAAACAGCCCAAAGAATGCACAGATCTTACGTGCAGTGTGCAGCCCATAAGAAATAATGCCACAACCGAAGTTCTAAGTACGAATACTTTTAGTAGTAAGACAATGGTTACTATTGGAAAAATTAAGTGTTTATGTCGTAAGTATTCTCAAAAAGTCATGTCAAATAGACGTAGAAGAAAATCAAAAGTAAAGAAAAAGAGAGGTTCTGATGATCTAGCACAGCGAAATGTGTGTAAGGAGGGTACTTGTAGAGAAGCAGAAAAGCAAAATATTAACGACTTTACGTGTAAATGTACTGTAATTAAAGAGTGTACTGATGAAACCTGCAAAGTTAAAGATGACAAGATGAATTTACATAAAAATAAAGCGAAGAAAAAGCTAAGAGTATTTAATTCCAAGAAAAAGAAAGTCAATAATGAACAAATAACTTACCCTGGTTTAAATAATGATGATAAAAAACATCATAATTCTGAAGGACTAGAAAATGAAATAAAAAATCAATGTGATCAATCTGGGGAACCATTTTTTGAAATGAAGGTAAATTATAACAATATGTGTTTACTAAATCCGGATGAAGTCAATGAAAACGTCAAAAACATGAAGGAAATAATAAAGAAAACATGTATTTGTCCTTCGCACAAAAGACGCAAGCGACATTTCTTGATGAAACAAACGTGTCGATCTGGCCTCTGCTTAAAGGCTTTTAAGAACAAACAGACAAACTTTTCTTGTACCTGTATCAAGCCTGCTACAGAATGTGTTGATAGCACATGTAACAAAAATGAAAATTTGACAGGTAAATCTAAACAGCAAGGTCTAAACACATTATCTAAGAGGGCTGACGAACCTTTATTAAACGTATTGGTGAACCCAAATAATATGTGTGTTGTAAACAAGGAACACATATTTCATACACTTAAAAAAATTAAAAAACAAAAGCTTGAGCCTTGTGACATTGGTGTTTGCCGAGAAAAAAAAGGAAAGTGCATCACATTATTTATGAAGAAAAGCAGTTTTGTTTGTAAATGTTTGAATAAAAAGAGAAAGGAAGAACCCACTTCGTGTTCAGAACTGACATGCATTAAAAAGAAATCATCTGTAGATACTGCTGAAGAGCAAACCATTGAACAACCTGTTGTAGTGACACAGTCACGATTTCTATCTTTTTGTATATTAAAATGCAAAGAGCGACAACAAAGGCGACGGTTAGAAAGGGAAGCGATCAAGCAAGGAGCTCTGTTATGTAAAGATAAAATATGTGTTAAGCCTGAAACATTTCATAAGAGAAATGGCATAAAATTTCGGGTAAAAAGGAATGAATTGGCACTTTGTAATTGTAAGGAGTGCAATAAAAAAAAGAAGAAATTAATTGAAAAGCCAAAATACCAGTGTGGTGATGTTGTTTGTCATGATAGTATTGTAAAACAAATAAAAGGGACAGAAGGAAGTAAAAAGGCTAGGCAAGTAAAATTTCTTGGGGGAAGGGGTGGTATGAGTGGTGATGGCTGTCGATGCTGTGTTTGCGGGAAAGGTCCAGCTGAATGCACTTGCACGTGTCTATCCAAAATACTAAGAGCTAGAAAATATGTATGTGCTTCGGTCTCAACATTGATAAATACTATTAACACTCTACGAGGTAGACCGTCGGCTTTACCAGCACCTGAATCTGATCTAAAAAAGAAAAACATGCATGTCTGCGAGTGTCGTATAGAAATGGAGAAGCTAAAAAGGAAGACAAAAAAGAATAAAACCAATAAAAATAAAGTAAAGACGAAAAACAAAAAGAAAGATTTAAAGGACAGTACGAAAAAACAAAAAAAGTTTTTATCTGAGGACAAAAAGTTGGAAAAATCTGAAAGAAAGAAGCGAAGACTTAAAGAAAAGCAAGAAAAAAAATTACACAAACAGCAGATTAAGGATTTACAAGCACTGAGTCAGGGCAAAGAAGAAACACAGGAAACAAATTGTTGCGCAGACTTTTTTGTAGGAATACTAAAACTAGGTGTGAATATGGTAAAATCTACGCTACAAATTATTGTTGTTGTGATAACTAATCCAAAAGCCGCCTACAGATATACCAAGATGAGATTAATGGACCCTAAAGGCTCATGTCTACGGATAAAGAAATGGTTTAAGGATTTTATGCATATGAAACAAATGGAGGTATCTAAAACACTGACAGGATCAGAAACAATGGTTGTTTTAACTGATACATTTAAGGACAGTGCTTTTTATAACGTATTTGCTAGTAAAGGCAGAACTAAAACAGAAAGACAAAAAATCGAACTCGAACGAAAAATACGGCATAGAAGGGTGAGGAGAAGACGCCAGGAAGCGATCTACAGTTGTAGGCACACCTTATTGACTACTCTGAGGAAAACCCCTTGCTTGTGGGTGTATCACCTATGTCCGACATTTTATCCGCAGTGTTTAAGCCTGTTAGGGTTCCTGCGGAGTTTTGCGGATATATTGTTGTTTTTAGCAGCCCTCATTGTGTGGACACCGTGTATTGCTTGTTGTGAATTATGCCGAGCATGTATTTGCTGTACAGTGTGTGCGGGTTAGGCTGTTCTGTGCAAAACATATGTAGTCAATAAATGTCATTCGTCTGATTCTGATTGTCTTTTAGATTTTAATCCGTTTATACCTATACTAATATTATAAAGAACCAAAGTTTGTTTGTTCTTAGAAACAAGTAATGCGAATATTGTTGCATCAGTTGGCCCGTTTATTCAGGAAGGGTATATGCTATATATATCAAAGTCCTAGTATTCAAGAGTGCTGAGGAGTAATAATTTTCATGTATTATAAATACACAAAACCTTGTAATACCTTGAGACAGTTCCACACAAATTGACCTAGTCCTAAATTAAGTAAAGCCTGTACTATAGGAAATAGACAACCATATACTTACTTATATAGATAGATGTACATAAGGCATCCAGGATTAAGGTACAAATACTCGTTCATCACACAAATATCTGCCCTCAGCGGGAATCGAACCCGCGACCTCATGTTTCGCAGTCAAGAGCTCTGATCACTAGACCTCTGGTGTTTCAAGCGTCCATGGCCGGTAGAAACCACATCATCTTGAGATCCGGTTTTTGGAAGCTGAAGTTGTATATTAAAAACACTATACATATATTTTATACCACAAGAGTGGCAAACAGGCATACCGCCGTCCCGATGAAAAACGGTAGCCGCAGCCTATTTACGCTTACCATACCGAAGTATCAAGTGATACTACTATAAAGCGTAAATAGGCAACGCGCAAGTGCACTCTGTGTTCCGAGAGTTACACTATGTTGGCAGCATAATGGGACTAATCCCTCTGCTGCCAACACAATATAACAATCCTCCCTCCCCAAGGAGCTCTTTAACGGAAACAACTGGTCTATGGTAAGAACAACATCGACTCTATACCTACACATTTCACAACAACAGCTGTGGCTAGTCACTAGCTCGTAGTGTTACTAATCACCGTTCAGAAAAACTCTTTGGTAAAGTTGGGCTCTAACGTGCCAATCTTTGTGTTGCAGGCTCAGACCAATAAAAAAAGATAGACAGAGTATTGACTGTTAATTAGGTGAAGCCGCTGTCAATTCATGTGTGCGTGAACTGTGTAAGGCGTGCGTTTGTGTGCTAAAAAATAATGTTGCCAACTCTGTATCTCAGGTTGCCAATCTCCCAACCCATTGCAGTCTGATTGTACTACAAAGTTATTACTACATAAAGTACATAATGTAATTGATTTCCTATTAAATTTATTAAAAATTAATAGTAATAAAAGACTTCAATAGATAAGTTTTTTTTTCAAGCTTTTTACTAACTTGTAGTGGTATACAGGGTGATTTTAAATAAATAAATAAATATTTTTTATAATAAATACGACGAAGCCCACATTTTGTGTAGTATATATCGCACTCTTCAAAGTGTATTGAACAAACAACACTATATTTTGAGGGTAACCAATCTTCTTCATTTCTACTATCCCTTATAGCCCTAATCCATCTTTCTTTCCATACTGTTTCAGTCGGGAACCTAAAATAAAACAAATTATAAAACGTATTTATAATAATATGACAAGGGGTCGTGCAGCGTGATATAATTGTAAATAAAATCGTTTGATACTTTGATGAAGAATGACAGACATATTTGAAAATACTATAATCTTAAAGATTGAATATAAATAACCAATCCAAGGTAAATAATCAATTTGATAAGATACTACAGTAAGTTACCCTATTATTGGGAAAAAAAAAACATGTGACCTGCTGCAACACTGGTCGAGGTTTTGTGTTCCGAGACAATTTGCAATAATAATAATAGGTTAAATTCATAATTTTACTGGTAATACACGAATATTCCATTACTTACTTGTGAAAAGTAATCCCACATGGTTTCTTTTGTGCACATTAATTATTTTTACACCATTTAACTACACAGGACGGCATATTTTTTTTTCTTAACACCAAATTAACGACGTGCGCTGTCTCTTACTAAAGGCCAAATGGCGGGCGGTCGGCTTCCTATGGCCCTATCGGCTTCCTTTTGGTTGCCTCACCCCGTAGTATTGGATGGTTCTGTCTTTCTTTTTTTATTGGTCTGAGGTTACAGGCAACTACTTGAAACGCAGTATGTTTCAAGTAGTTGCACCACGGCTCGTTAATACTAAAGTAAAATTACATAAGTTCCTAATTAAACTCTTACTTGAATTAAAGTAAACTAAATCGTTAAAGTGTAATTAAAACAATATATTTCTCAATAGCTCAAATACTAGTAAAGGTAAACATAGACAAGGGCAACACAAAATACATGCTAGCCCAAATAAGGCTATTTGTGTGACTTGCTTAAACATTTTCGTCACCTTTATATCTTCGTTAGGAAGGTGTTGCCAACCAAAGCATCCATTGGGCATTACATTTTGATTATTTGGTAATTTTATCATTTGAATGTAATATTTTTTCATCTTCGCTTTCAATTTCTGTGTAAATACTGAAATTTTCGGATGACCCTTTGACTTTTTCTTCCTGCGCACATGTTTCCGTTTCGCACCATGAAGCTTCTCTTCATTGGGTCGACACGATGTTTCATGATAACCAATGTCAGAAGGAACCGCAGCATCTTTCAATTTTAATTTAAGCTTTATAATACTCGCTCTTTTTGAATCATTTACTTTTGACCTGTGAAATTTTGAAGATTGATTTGGTAAGTCTTCACACTTACATTTTTTTAAACAAGAAACCTCAGGGAAATTTGTATGTTGCGCTTTGGAAGCTCTATTTAAGATTTGCACATCCTTTATTTGCCAATGTCCGTTTTTATTATTATGAATAGTCTCATTAGTGCAATATTCATTTATATTTTCAGTATTCGTGGTCTCACTTATGGCTGAATTTTCTAGGGATGCGAATTTTTTTAAGAAATTTTTTGCCAGCATTAGGGTACTGTTAGTAATATTCTTAGGCCAAGTTGTTTGCGTTTTGTGGCAACTCTGAGCATTAGCTTTCATGTGTGAATCAACTAGTTTTTTCCCAGCTGCACGGCGCCTACTCACGTTAGGCTCAATTTTAGATCCAGAAGTAGAAGCATTTCGGTATCGAATACAGTAGGTCTTATTTTTCTCATCATAAATAGGACTAAAGGTATTCGTGGAAACGTTGCATTTGCTGTGATTCACGGAAATTTTTAACTCGTTATTTTTGTTTTTTTTAATATCAACATTAAGTGGGCGTTTATTCTTTGCTTTTTGTTGAGGCAGGAATGCTGATTTTGCTATTCTTTCAATATTCTCTATTGATTTCGTTAAATTAATTATCCACTTGAAAAAAGATGAACTTACACGGCGGACTGCGCCACTATTGCCATTTGCAACAGAATTATCTTTGATAAGTGATTCTGATTTGTAATCAATTGGATTTTTTCCACTTATAAAAAGAGTCTTGATGTCCTTATCTGTTTGCGAGTCTGATTTCCGGAATGAGTTACTGGAATCTTTATAACTACTTTCACTTTGTATCTTGTGGTCAAATGAAGGTTTTTTACGAAAACTACTTACTTCGGTGTTATAAAACGACATTAATTGGTTAGCTCTTTTATTGTTCTTGAACTGCTGGAGTTCGTATTTCGATTGATCTCTATTCTTATTAGCATTCCTTATCTTTGATTTTTCACAGGAGACTTTGGTTTTAGTATTGGATTTAGCTTCAATTCTATGAACTGTATAATAATTCATCGAGTTTCTCTGATCATTAAATAATGAACGAGACTTTGCTCCAAATTCACTTTGTCGACTACCACTATAATAATGATATAATTGATCCAAAAGTGGATTTTTAAACTCATCCACATTTAAAAATTTTGTTTCACGCGATTCCATGCTATTGAGAGTTATATAACATTCGCATTCTGAAACTGATCTTTTTTTGGGGCGTTTTGACTTGCTGGGTTTCGGATTTTCTAACTTTTTCCAAAGTGTAACTTCTTTACCAATTATACAAATATCACCATAAAATATTACAGTGAAACCTTTCTTTTTTTTTATGGATATCTGCTTTCCTAGTAGAGTATCGCTATCTTTACTTTGTGCTGGTGGGTGCTTGGCAATTCTTTTTTTAATTCCAACTATCTTTGAATCAGAACAACTAGAACTGTTTAGTGATGGAATCTTAAAACATCTCTTTTTCTCAAGTTTTATACCAAAAGCTCCACTTTTTTTCTTACCTGGAGGATCTAAGTCACGTGGTATTTTATTTCGTTTCCATATAAGCCAATTACTTGACTTTTTGGGGGTGGCTGAAAGATTTGTTTTGTCAGTCTTATTGTTCGACCTTTTTTGTTTAGTGGCTTTACTTGGAACAGGAATACGCTTATATTGCGCTGGGTAGGTTGTAACTGTATTTTTATCTCTGGCTTTGAATTCAGCCTCTCTTAAATATACCGCAGAATGTTGCGGTTCGTGATCACCATCCATGCAACATTTCCTTGATTTAATATGTTTTTCACTCGGTAATCTTGTTCCTCTAGTTTTATTTCTTAAATCATCTCTGAATTCGTTATTGAAAATATGGTCAAAAGCTTTGAAGGAAACATTCGTAGTCGAAACTGTTGATTTATTTTTCCTGTATTTTACTATAGAACTTGCAGTTTGTTTTCGTTGTACTTGGCTTGATTTATCCTTTTTTTCAATTGTAAATTCCAATGTCAGCTTAACGTTTTTTTTATCTCTGTCTTGTAAATAGTTTTTCATATATATTACCTTCTTTAGATCACTTCTTTGAAGCGGCGAAGTGGTTCGTTTCTTGGACACATTTTCAGGTATAAAACTTGTAGATTTTCTAGCTAATAGCACCTTAACGTCTCGACTTTGTCTCTTTCCTCTTACCGTTGCATTCGGTGGCTTGCGTGCATTATGTATATTCATTTTGAATAATTTAATGACGAAATCCAAACGCTATTAATTTTTTCAACTACGGCGAATCAAGAGTAAAAAAATATATCATTATATTGCTGCTCCTTTGCAATGCTCCAACAAACATCACAGGTGAACTTGAAGTACCATCGAGCTTCATCAATTCCTAGTATCTGAATTATTGACGAAACCTGTAAATAAATAAAGTCGATTCAGTTTCATACTTGGTTATATTATGAAAAGAAAACCAGGAAAATACTTGTGATCGAGAATGTTGACACAAAATTACGCACAAAAAATTGGCGTAGACATTGTAATTTTATGGTATTATAGTCTATAGTGTAGATACAGTCGTATCAGAGTGACGGTCTATCTCTCCAGCAGAAAGAGACTGTATTCATCTCCATTCGGAGGCTCTTGCGTCCCGATTTCAGGCACGAACAAATAGTCGCCTTTGAATTTCCTCCAAACTTTGGGATACGTCTAACGAAGTTTTCCTTCACCGTAAAGCTCTCGGTGTGTAAAATTTAACCTACTGCTACCTTTACTTTGTAGGTTATATAATTCTAGGTGCATTATAATATGAAACTATTAAGAAATACTTACTACTAAACCTAATTAAAACTAAACTAATATAATTCGTAAAAATTATCTATTATTCACATGACTATATTATAGATCACTGTCAATACTAATTAAGATAAAATGACTCCAAAAAATTATATAGCGCAAAAAGAGTTACGTCAATCGCATAATGAAGTATAAAAGTGTCAATTTACTACGTTTATACGGTACAGAGTCTTTGATGCAAATATTCTTCCTCTTTGGAAGAGTACTTGACCGTTGAACAAGTGTTTTCAGCATTAAACATACAAAACTTTTTTTAAACTGGTAACGTGTTAAACAAGCGGCTTATTACAGCCCGCCTTATTAAGATTAGACGAGCTGTTATTGGTCCGTGGTCTACAGACGCTAGCAGTACTAGCAGTATCACTCGTGTGCCGCCTAATATGCTGTGGTTCCCTTTCTGGCAGCTCATTAAGTCCACGATGAGTTCTGGAGGTCTCAGCAAAATGTATGATCTTCAAAGAACAAAGATATTCTATAATAGTCGCGCCACTCCACTACTATACGTTCCACTCCTTATAAGACCTTTGCTTAGACGACTATCTGATCTAGTGTCCCAGTGGGCTCCTAACTTTGAAGTCGCGTGTTTGATTCCCGCTAGTAGAGAGAATTTGCACCATTCGTTCCACGGTCTTGAATGAATATCAGAATATGCAAAAGACCACTTAGTTTGCAGATAAAAATAAAGAAATGAACAAATGCAAACTATATTATCAATCAAATATACAATACAGATAATAAGAAGAGTACATCACAATGAACACACAAAACCCGCTGCGTAGACACTTCACATACAGTTTAATTATACTCATAATTATAGTTTTGGATTCACGATTTTTTTTATTAACAGATCTTCCATAAAAAGTGACATAGCTTTATTTAAACGGATCTTCAATTAGCCGTATAAAAAAATTTTGAACTACATGTAGTTCTGATATGTATAATTGATTTGCGTATTTCTTGAGCTTACAGAGTTTACAGTGGAAAAATACTTTTCGTCGAAATTTGAAAATGACTGCACAGATTTTTCATTGTTCTTACTTCTTTGTTCGCACTGTTTCTTAAGGCGTTCTGTTTGAACACAGTCTTCGGTATTATATGATGCATCATTCAATTTATTTTCATGAACATTGTAGTCAAATAAATTTCTTTCAAACGGACCCATTGGTATTTGAAAAGCTTCGCTATTAAAATAATTGAGCTGATAATCTTTATATCGATTTAAAGTCGGTGATTGAATCTCCATCTGCTGATAGCCATTAACGTCGGTATTCCCTTTGTCCTTATAAAACTCTACGTCGAAATTCACATGTGAACCTAACCGCACTGCTTTTTTATTTCTTTTGTAAGACTCTTCTTTTATCAAAGGTGTAATTGTAGACTGGATTTTCTTTGACTTTGAGCTTGATTTCGAAGACCTAGGTATTGATTTGTTTCTGTAATGTAGTCTCTCAGGACCAATTCTTTTATCTGTACCTTTCTGAAGCTTCGCATATTTGTGAGAATCAATATCACGGCTATGTGTACCTGAGAACTTATTATAGGGTGTGTCATAACATTTCATCATCTTTGTGGGAGTTATTGTGCTTTGCGTAATCATCTCATTATGTATTTGCGCTTTACCCTTCTTGTGCAATTTCAGTGAACAGAAACATTTTTTCAATACAACGCCTACACTTGCCGTTTTGCCTATATACTTCGGTTCCTTATCACGATTTAATTCAATTTCATCTCTAAAGGTCCCATTATTTTTACGGGACACAGTGTTCTTTATATTCTCACGTTGGGTATCATACTTACGAGGCCTATTACTTCTGTATGGGGCATTATGTTTCTTGGGAGCAGAATGAATTCTTCTACGTGTAAATTCCCGCTGCTTGTACATGAAGACTGATCAATAGGCAATGATTTATCCTTGAAGAAATCTATGTTAAACTTAAAACTGGAACTCAATCGCACCGCATTGTACCTCGACTTGTAGTCATCGTACTCGTCTGCATCACGGGAATCAATAAAATCTTTTTCAGGTACATAATGACTATGTTTATCTCGTTTACTTGTATTAGTTTTAACATCAACTTTATTAATACTCATTGTAGATTTTGTCTTACTTTTGGCTCTATTTGATGCAAGTTTATCTCCTGTAAATTTTTTTCTTTCATCTCGTGCCATTTCCGGACAATATTCATTAGGCTCGCAAAGCTGAGTACCAAAACGTCTTCTTCTCATTATTTTATCGTCTGGAATTTCCGTACAAATATCGGTCACTTTATCGCTCTCTCTCATTGTCATACAATGGCCGGATTTGTGAAATTTCAATGTACATAAACATTTCTGCATGGCTGATCCCATATAAATACCTTTTTGTTTTATTGGTGGTTTGTTCTGAGATCTTTTGAGTTGCTTATGTGAGCAGTTATGTTTACACACGGGGTGTTGGTTATAATGTTCATAAGGCGCGCTGGTGTCTGGTGGCGAACATGGATGAGGTCCTTTAAAGCGAGTATAAGTTCTATTACTAGTCATTGATTGAGTATTTTTATGAACTCTGAAAGGTTTAATTTTGTATCCCAAATCTGCATTAGCACCCTTATCTCGTAACGGCTCACTTTCTCGTCTTTTTGATAGTCTCAATGTACAAAGGCATTTTCTTAGAAATGAGTCCTTAGGAGTATATACTATTTCTCTATTGTTTGTTTCAGATGCTTTATGTTGCGTCCGTGATTTGTGCAATTTAATTCCGTGATCTCTTTTTCGCTGTTTTGAGATGTATTCCATAGGTTTGTCGTAGCTTGTTTTATTATTCTTAGGATTATCAATATAACTATAATCTTCGGGCTCGGACTTATCCCTAAAAAATTCTATACTGCAGCTAAAACTGGATCCAATGCTTACCGCCGATCGATTAGTAGTAACAAGTGAATCATTGGAACTTTTGCTTTTACCTACCTCACTTCTCTTTAGGCTTTTCTTTTTTATTTGTTTAATCCCACGCGGGTACTGGTGATTACATTCGGACAATTGAGTGTCCGATGGTGAAGTTATAGTCAAAACGGATCTTTTCGGCACTTCTATAGTGCTTATTTCTTTCGAATGATATTTAGAGCGTATTTGTTGTCTTCTGTGTCTTTTTTTACATACAGATGAATCACAAACTCTGGGTCGATCATAATTTTCTGGCATACTAGAGATAGGAGGTAAAACGTAAGTAGTTTTAGATTGGCTTAGCTTTTTTGTTTGTGTTGACATTGATTTTCTTACACATTTGCATTCAGTTTGTTTTGATTTAATCTTGCATTTACAAATGATTGGGTTAGGTTTTAAATCACACTTACACTTGACCTTCGATTTTGAATTACATTCGCATTTTGTCCGCTTAAATTTACTAGTTTCCGATGGTTTATATACAGTAGATTTTGCTGAGTATTTTCTAAGCTTTTTATCTTCAGTATGTCTATGTGCATCTTGCAATGGAATCCATTCCGACGAAGGTGGGGCACCTTTCGTTGGAATTTGTGGACTTAGTTGTTCATATTCAAAGGGTTCTCTTCTTCTCTCTTCTTTCTCTATCTTTCGATCTCTCCCTTTTCTTTTCTTTTTAACTTTTGCTAAGACTTCTCCGTCAGTAATCATTGGATACTTTTGTTTATAGAATTCAATTTCAAATCTAAAAGAGGAACTGATTCTTACGGCTTGCTTCCGTGAAATTTCAGTTTCCTCATCTCTCTCAGGTCCTGAATGGTCCTTTTGAGCATCGTGCGATTTTCTACTCGATCTCGTTGCGAACCGCCCTGAATTAGAATTTGAACTATCCCTATTTGTTGAATCAATTGAATATTTTCGTAACGAGGGTGTAATCGGATGTCTAGTTCGGATATTAACAGGCTCAGCTGGAGGCAAATTTGTACTCGATACATTGGTTCCGGAGGAAATCAATTTAGTAGTAGGCTTACATTCACATAGGACGTGATTTGCTTTAGATTTTTTTGGTGTTTTAATGGAAGGTTTAACATTCCTATTAACTTTCTGGTCTGCGCTTACTGTATTTTTTTGGTTTCGTGGTATTGCCCTAATTGTTATCGGAGTTGATAACATTTCTGGATGCGGTCTTTGATAAAGATTTCTTTTTATTTCCTTAGCCTTGACTAAGTCATGACATGGTTCACCTTGTAAGCAATAACTTGGTTTACATTCCCTTATTTTCATTGCTCGCTTCTTTTTCAAATTATCTCTGTATAACATTATTGAATCTTTTTTTATTCGGAAATTGTTCTGCAACATAGACGCACTAGAAGATATTTTCTCAACTAATTGTGTTTTAGCATGTTTTAATTTTTCTAAGGAATTTCTTGTAAGCTTAGATGCTTTACAAGCACAAAGAATTTTCTTAATTTTATTTGTTTTACTCTTTGTTTTGACAACAATTTGAGCTTCAGGAACTTCATATGATTTTTCTTTGGACTCAAATTTTTTTAGAAGAACTTTTGACGCTTTATTTTTTAAATCTCTCAGCTTGTTTAGTGCACACATACAAGGATCAGACCTTGCATTGTGAAATCGAATCTTCCTTGGTTGATGATCAGGATGTTTTTCATTTTTTTTGTCTCTATATATAGGACTGCTACTAGATGTTGTTTGTCGATCGTGTTTTGAATATCTCTTGTATGGACGTGCTAAGTTTGAGTTACAAGAACAACAGCTGCAACTGGTACTCATGATTTCTGACGGTCTCACTTGACCCTTATCTACTAACTCGATTACCTTTTCTAATGTTGGATTGTCACTTTCATCATTTTCTTCTCTGTTTGAATACTTTTGCTTTTTAATTTGCAAATTGTTGCTACGAAGAATTTGTTTCCTGACTTCATCATACAGTACTCTTGTTTGTACCAACTTTTCAAGCAATTTCCTCTCTCGTAACGGTATACGCTTTCCGTAAACAAGTCTACCAACCTTAGAGCCTTGCTTGACTAGTATATGCACTGACGGTTTCTGATCCTGATTTTGATGATCGGCATAGTTACAAACTAAACTAGAGCAATTTCTGGAATCTTTGTGTTGCTTCATTCTCCGTTTGCAAAAATTTACCTAATAAAGTGACAATAATAATTCACATTGCCTTCTTCTTCTTCTTCAACAGCCAATTACACCACAAACCCTAAAATAGAATAATACGAGCTTATATTAATTATTCTTTAATGAATACATAAGTTTTCTGCAGGGCCGATTTTGCAGAAAACTTATGTAAGTTATTTGTTCCCTAATACAATAGTATAATAATATAATAGTATACCAGGGGTATCACTAGCGCGTTGCTGACAACGTGCGAGTGATACCCCTGGTGTTGCAAGCGTCCATAGGCAGCGGTAACCGCTTACCATCAGGCGGACCGCTTGCTTATTTGCCACCCAAGTGGTATATAAAAAAGATACCAACTTGCGGAAGAATAAATAAAAGAACGTCAACGGTAAGAATGAATGTTTCTAAGCTTAAACACAGTGATTATTCAAAGTACGAGCTTCACGATGCCAGAAAACTTCGAGAGGAAACCTGCGCTTGGAAAGAAATTCAAAAATGTGTGTATATTAATGAAATATGTTTATTAATAAAAGCGTATGTTAAATGTTTTTTTTCAATTCATTTTGTTAAGTGCTACGTATTTCTCATTCGCATATCACTCAATTAAAAACCCTAAATGAAAAAACTTACTAAATTCATAAAGGCACTTTATCACGGAACAAAGCTGACACATTAACATTGTACATGACATGACGCATGGGATTCCCATGTACTTAATTTAACAGTCCACCTAGAGGATTAAATATACCTACTGCATGTTTACATAACTTATTAATTTTGTATGTACTTAAACTTATTTATTAATTTCTTCGTATGTCACCTCATCTCGAAATGTATTAAAGCGATGGTTTGACAATTTGTCAACCGACTGTGATTATGTTTATAAGCCATAAGCCTGTTGAGCTGTCTAAGAAGTTGGGTCAAAGAGCTACGTTCATAAATTTTATTTTTATTTTTTATAATAAAATAAATTTAATATAAAAGCCGTTATATATTATTATTATTATAAAGGCCTACCCCTTCGGGGACCCTTGTGGGAAGGCGTGAGGATATATTATTATTATAAAAGCCGTGGTGGCCGAGTAGTTCGAGCAGTTGCCTGCGACGCAAAGGTCGCAAGTTCGAATCCCGACTGTACCAATGAGTTTTTCTGAACTTAAGTACAGTGATTAGTCACACCACGAGCTTTACGGTGAAGGAAAACATAGAGAGGAAACCTGCATACGTCTGAGAAGAGATTCAAAGGCGTATGTATAGTCGTGCTGGAGTAACGGCGATGGACTCGCCATCTGTCACGTTGGAACCTAATATACCTCTGGCGGAAAGTGGGTGTGTGGGTATTACCCATACACCTCTGCCTACCCCTTCGGGGACCCTTGTGGGAAGGCGTGAGATTTTTTTTTTTTTTTTTTATATTTGAACCTATTTACATACTTACCTATTTACCCTATTTACGCTTACGTCCGTACCTTTGGTTACATAAATAACTATACAGTTTTCCTCATAAGAAGAACCTCACACGACCCTTCTTTCACTTCCTCTGCGTATACTTTTATTTCCATTTGCACTTCCATTTTCAAACTTTTGTTGAATGGGTTACCTAGGGCGCGTTCTAACGACACTCGAATGTCACATATTTATCTCACGTTGTGAACAGTCTTTCACTCTTCTACATTACACAAGTGAGTATGAAACTGTGATTAATTAACTAGGGAAAAGCAGTCCAGCATTAACAGGTTGTTGCCAACTTAGATCAAGAATGTTTAAGTCACAGAAGTGCCTATATGGCGTCCCTTTCGACATTTACCCGGTCCAGATAATCATAGCCACTTCCTAAAATTCAGTTATTCTCAGACAAGGAGCTAGAAACTAAATAATAAAACTCATATAATGATTGTATCTTGATCATTTTGTTGTTATCCACGAATATTTTATTTGGTACACACAACACAACATATGAACGTTCTGAATAGCTCTAAAGCTGCAATACACGGACTCCATACCAATATTGCCAGGAGAAACACTAACATGTCAGTAACTTGCTTGATGCCTACAACTATAGACCGCCAATGGGGGTAGAACCACGGACACGCGTAATAAACCCACAACCACGTCTTTCTTCTTAATTGTCCCATGTATAAACTACATTCAAAATCTAGTGGAACCCTTTCCCGTTTCTTGTTTCGTTTCTTGTATTTCAATCGCTTTTTTGGATCCTTGTCACAACTGTGAATCAAGTAATTAGTCCAAGCACGTTCTTCCATTTTGCTTACGAACGCTTGGGTACACTTCATTCTTGCACACCTATACTTAATACGTTGACAGGTGGATTGGGCAGGACTGCCATTTAAGGATGCAGACATGTGTTTGAGCGCTAGTTGCGGATTCTTCTTGAACATTTTCACTTTTTCCAAGGTGCCTTTAAGATCAATTAGTTCTCTGCCTGCGCAGCGCGCGGTGCCGACCATAGTATTTGTTCCCAAAGTTAAAACGTCAACGAATGAATCAGCAAGTAGTCCAAAGTCAGAATCTACTTTCTTTATGTTCTTGTAAGCAATTCTATCTGACCTTAATCTCGCCTTGCGCCGCTTAGAATCTTCCTTCTTGTATTGTGCTTGTAGTTTATTTCTTCGTTGTATTTCTAATTTTTTCTTTACTAATGCTTTTTTTTCCTTTTGTGCCTTCGATAACTTTTTTGCCATCTCTTTCTGTTTTTCTCGCTTTTCTTTTTCTTTACTTTTCTTACCTTTATCCTTTCCTTTGCCTTTACTTTTACCTTTCTTCTTGGCATCCTTCCCTTTCTTTTGTTGTTTCTTATCTTTTTCTTTCTCAGTTGTTGCCAAAGGTCCTTTGCAAATGTCACCACAAGGACAAATACCAGTTTTTTTTAACCTTTTCACCGGTTTCGGTTTCGCCTTCTCTATTTCTTTCCTACACGTGGAGCTACAAGGACAAACTAGCGCCGCCTTTTCCTTCTTCTTCTCGACCTGTAGTAATTCTATACTGTCTAATGTTTCCCTCATTTTGCGTTTCACCTTAGGCAAATTCATGATACTTAGATTTGCTTTGTCGATAACTATTTCGACCGGTGGAACAGGGAATTTCGCATCTTTCTTTGCTGCAACAAATATTATATCTCCGTATTAATCTGAGGAATTGCTAAGAGAAGTATCTCAAGTAAGATAACTGAAAACTTTATGCAATTGCGATATAACATATATACATATACATACATACGTCTCACACAAAGTAGACAGCGAGAGTAGAGCAACAATATTATTATATAAAGACAATCGCATATTCATAGATATCACGCCGAGTGCTTAACGGGGACCCTTGTGTGAAGGCGTGATATATATTTTCTTTAATTTGGATAAAATTATCATAAATCATATCATCAAACACAAAGTATGAGTGAAGAAAGGTTGCATAACGTGATCGTGTCTGTAGGAAGAAACTGTGGAAGATCATCTTCCAACAACCCAGATCTATTCGATTAAGTACTTTGAGGATATCAAGAGTACTTGAAACTTATAAGTAGGTATGTATAAAGGGACTGATAAATGTTAATGAACCGAAAGAGGTAGTGTATGTGTGTATACAGTGTAACGTATAACAGCTTCACTTAGAAATTAACAGCCAACAAGAAAATATCAAGTACCTTGTAGTTCAGCATCACATATGGGACATCCTGTCCATTTCTCACGTGCTGTGTTTTGACGAAAATCTAAATCGTCAACTATAGCATTGTTACGGGAGTCAATATACACTGAAAAATCTGGTTTTATTATCGGTTCCACCGAGTTCTGGTAGAATCTTTTCGGTTCACCTTTTTTACTCCCAAAAAGTTTTTTAATATCGAATAATTTATTCATTTTGAGTTTAGTGTTTGGTTCCTCGCAGCAAACTAAATGCTTATTTACGAGCTTTTTCTTACATAACATATTTTCATATAAATCTCTGTTAGCTTCTTGGCATTGACAGCATATTTTGCAACTATGGTCTGGTACTGTGGAATCACCACTGTCCTCTTGTTTTTGGGTTTGTAGTTTTTTTTCCTTCTTGTTTTTCTTCTTTTTATCAGATTGATCTGAAATATTATAATAATTTGAGACATAGTATTTAATCACAAAAATAAATACTTATTCTGCTAATGTGGGTCTTGAAGAGCACTTTATTATAATACTAACCTTTTTTAGCTTCAATAGAGGTTTCTTTCTGAGTTTTCCGAAATTTCTCTTGTGCCTGTTTCATCAGTCTTTGACGAATCTCTTCGCTGTTTAATATGCACATTCCACTATTATCAATACGCACTTCAAGCACATTATCCTTTTGTGTGCCTTCCAAATCTTCATTTTCCTTACTTCTACCATCTTCCGTGTAATCCTTCTTTATAATAGCGCTCACACATTTTATGGAATCCTGAATTTTCCTTATCGCAGGTACAGATGTGAGTTTCTGTACAATTGCATCTATGGACCCACTACAAGTACGAAATATACAATCAAATTTACTTTTGATTTCCTCCTTTGCATTTAGTTTGTTTTTGTTTGCCTTCTTCGGAGGAGAATGACAATGAACACATGGTGTACCCTGAATTATTTGTTTATCTCCTTTGTCTTCGCTTTTAAGGCACTTTGATATTTCGGTAGATTTAACCGTTAAATCCGATGGTAATTGAGAACGACAGTGCTCGCAAGGTTCAGCTTCATGAACATTGGTTTCCAATTTATCATTTCGAGCCTTCTTTTTGGACTTACTTTTAGATTTATGACCAGATTTTTCTAAAATTTCTGGAGCATTGCAGAAATCACATTGGTCGTCAAAGTTGTGTTTAAGCTTATTAGCTTTTGTCTTATTTTTATTTTGACCCCATGGCTGGGTGTCAGGTTTACATGGAGCTTCTTTGGTTTTTGCCAGCGTTATGTCTTCTGTAATGAGTAATAACAACAAAATAGTACCTTAATATATGTGTACATTGTCAAAGTCACCTGCCGTATTATAATTAAAATGAATTTGTTGAATATGGTAGGTATATTTACTGAGAGTTTACTCAAGATGCGCGTGCACATAAATAGTTCACTTACCATCATAGATGTATGAAAATTATGATATGATAGTGATATAATATATGTATATAAAAGTTACCTGTATTATATACTCTAGAGTATTTTGTCTTTTGTTTTCTTTTATGTTTACCACAGTGATCACATAGATCTGAGTCACCATACATTTTTTCAGGCTGGCGCTCACTTCTTGTTGGCTTAACTGGTGGTTTGCAAAATTCTATACTTTTCAAACTTTTCGCTTTCCCTACAGGTTTTATGGTCGATTCTCCTTTTTTACGTTTAACCTTAACTTCGTCGTGTGTTTCACATGCTTTTTTGCCTTTCTCGCGTTTGTTCTTCATCGTCTTGGGATCACCCTCAATCGTTACCACCTTTCCAGATGGTTTTTTTGTCTGATTTTTGTTTTTTCCGCAATGTTGGCAGATGATAGTAGGGACTTCGTTTGTCTTGGAAGTTACGGTCTTCGGATTTTTACGTTTCTTTAAATCGTTTTTGTCAAACTTTTTCTTTTTTGATTGTTTGTGCGGTTGCCGTGTTACATTATCGCATTTATCTTTATCTTTACAGTCAGCTTCTTTTTTATCTATTTGTCCATGGTATTTGGCTCCCCCCGTCTTGTCTACCTTAGGCTCTACTTTAATATTGATACCTTGTTTACGTTTGCTACAGCTTGATCTGTATTTATCACGAATGTGGCACTTACACTTTTTTATCAAACCAGCAATAGCGTTACTTCTACTTCCCAAAGCTGTTTCAGAAAACTTTACACGCAGTTGTTTTTTGGCTGTTGGAGTAATATTCTTCTTTTGATCTAATTTTGTTTCACTGGCATATTTCTTGAATTTCTTTTTCGAATACGGCATTATTACGGCAGTTTCCATGTTATCCAAATCATTTTTATTGTTCTTTTCATCACATCTGCTTCCTGAAGGGTAAACGGATTTCAAACTCTGTGCCTTTTTATTTTTTGACTTCAATGTACAGAAACACCTCTGGAGTAACGTCACGCTGCTAGATGCCGTATTCTTCTGAGCTGGACCAATTCCTTGTGTTTTTTTATTAGATTTTCCGCACTCTAGAGCTGCGAAATATATAAATATATATATATTATAGAGATTTTAAACAAAATTGTAAAGATGATAGTTTGTTTGTATGTTTTGTTGAACGATTGAAATCTCAGGTACTTTTATCCTCACACCTTCCCACAAGGGTCTCCGAAAGGGGCAGAAGTGTATAGGTAGTAAGCACACACCCACTTTCCGCCAGAGATATATTTTAGGTGCCAACGTGAAAGATGGCGAATTCATCGCTGTAACTCAAGCTGAACCATACATACGCATTAATTACTTCTCAAAAAAATAATGCTCGTATTGTGACTAATTACACTGTACTTAAGTTCAGAAACACTCATTGATACAGTGGGGATTTGATCTTGTGAATTTTGTGCCAACTACTCGAACCACTCGGCCACCACGGCTCTCAGGTACTACTAATCCGATTATAAGAAATCGCATGATATAGCCAGTTTATCGAGGAAGGCTCTATGACATCATCATGTTACTACCCAAGAGAGGGGATATTCAAACTTAACGCGGATATAACCTAGAACACAGGTA
This sequence comes from Drepana arcuata, assembly GCA_016069955.1. Taxonomy (NCBI): domain Eukaryota; kingdom Metazoa; phylum Arthropoda; class Insecta; order Lepidoptera; family Drepanidae; genus Drepana; species Drepana arcuata. The sequence continues at coordinate 77,336 of JACCPG010003821.1, forward strand.
ATTTATCTATAGAATTCTCTTAAGTAAAAGAATCACAAACGTTATTCTAAGAAATAATATTAAAAAATCTATATGAAACATACCTCCGACTTCCTTATTCTTCATTTTAATATTTCTCCTCTGATACTCTCTTTTTTTGTGCAATATTTCCGATGGTGGATGATGTTTTTTCAATTCGGAATAACTTTGAGGGAAACCATTATCTTTATAAAACTCTATATTGAAACTTATGCTGGACCCAAATCTCACCGATTTCCCAGAATCAACAGATTGGGACTCTTTTCGTTTTTCTGTACCACACGGTTTGGACTGAGATGTTTTCTCATTTAATTTGGAGCTAGTTATAGTATTACAGAAAGAATTCTTTTTGTTTCCAAAGTCTGTGGAAGCAGATTTTTCTTTTGAATGTTTATTACGCCTTTTTATTCTTTTTTCACACTCATGAGGATCGCATTGACCGGGCACACATACATTAGGCTCGCATTCATATGGCTTTAATTTAGTGCTCGCAACTGGGGCTTTAAATCTAACTTTGTTTGAAGTTTTAGTTCCTTTTGATTTCACTACCAAAGGTTGCTTTTTTACAATTGCATCTGATTTACGTTTTCTAGATTGTAACGTACAAAAACATATTTTTAGTATTTTCCTCATTTCAGTCGACTTGTGCTGACATTTTACAACGGCTTGTGTTTTGTCATGTTTTTTATTTTTTTTTAAATTGCCACCTGAACCTTGACTTTTAGTATTATGGCATTGTTTTGATTTATCTTGATCTCTACATTGTTTTGGTTTGTTGAAAGCGTGTGAAGGATGGTCTCCAATTGCAGTCGTTTCCTTGAAGAAATCAATACTCAAACGTAAATTTGACCCTAGGTGTATAGATTGTCGAGATGGATGTGCACTATCGTAAACTCGAGGCTTGCTTTGTGTGAATGTTCGTTTGGTTGATCTTTTTTTATGTTCCATGGTACAACAAGTCGATTTCGCATCTGGTACAGAATTTGTATTATTTGTGGAAGCTGATTTAAATTTTGGTTTATCCGTGCCAGTCTGCTTACAATCTTTTAAGCGATGTCGCATTTTTTCTAGGCATTTCTGTGGATCACATTCATTTGGAACGCAAATTCCAGGTTCGCATTCCCCGGGCATAAGCTTATACCTTGGTTTAGCTTTAAATTTATACTTAGTTTCAGTGGCAACTGATCTGCAGTCCTCATCGCAGGTGCCTTTTTTTGTTTTAGCCTTTTTAGGATCTCTACGTTTTTGTATTTTTTGTGGAGTATTTTTTATGGGTGCAACACTTTTTCCACTTTTTTGTAACTTCAGAGTACAAAAACAACGATTTAAAAATTTACTGATACCCGTGCCCTTGCATGAAGTTTGGATTTCGGCTTGACAGTCTCTATGATGACTTTGAGGTTTCATTGTCGTATCCCGGTGAACTTTCTTTTTCTCCCGGCATCCCGTTTTTATGATAGTAGTGTTGCTTCTACCCGAAACATTTTGACACGCTGATGGATGTTCAACGAAAAATTCTAAATTTAAGGATATATCAGACCCAAATCTGAAGGATTTACGGCCAGGCTCATTTTTATGTTCTGTTATCTTTCCAAGGTTGCTCTGTCTGGGTTGTCTACATGGTTTACTTGGGTGACTCTTTGTCTGCAAGTGTGCCTGGTTTTTTCTAACCCGTGTTGCGACTTTAAGATGATCAGTATTCACTGACTTGTCATCAGAACTTGCCAACGATTGAACCGTTTTACTGAGCTTACGGAGACGGTTTTTGAGCCTTTTTTCACATTGAATTGGATCACACTCATTTGGAACACAGACGCCAGGCTCACATTCTCCATCTTCAAGTTTGCGTTTGGTTTCAGCTTTATGTTTATGCTTTGTTTTAGTCCCAACTGATTTACAATCCGTGCCACAGGTGTCTTTAGGTTTTTTTGCACGCGCACCTTTGTTTTTCTGTGCAACGGATTTGTTGTGTGTAGTTTTAATATTTTTTTTTGTCTTGCTTTTGTAATTTCAAAGTACAAAAGCAGCGTTGTAAAAATTTACCGACACCTCCTGTACATTTGTTTGCAGTTTCGGTTTCTACTTGAGTTTTTCTATGTTGTCCTGCAGGTTTTATTGTAGTATCACAATTTATTTTCTTTCTTTTTCTGTCTACTTTATCATTTGTACTTTTCCCACTGAAAGATGGACGTTCCATAAAGAATTCTACATTCAAAGAAATGTCCGAACCAAATCTGAGAGATTTACAGCCTGCAACATTTTTACTTTCAGCTCTCGGCTCACATTTACTTATTTTACTTTGCCTGCATGGTTTACATAGTGAGCTGTTTGTCTTGAAGTGTGCTTGACTTTGTCTGGCTCGTGCTTTGGATTTAATAGATTCGGTATTCATCGATTTACTATCGGAACTTGGCGAAGACTGCACATTTTTGTTATATCTGTTTTGGCGTCTTTTTATTCTCTTCTCACACTCAATTGGGTCACATTCATTTGGAATACAAACTCCAGGCTCACATTCCCCAGGTTTAAGCTTATATATTGGTTTTGCTTTATACTGATGCTTTATTGTGGTTCCAACTGACTTGCAGTCCTCACCACAGGTATCTTTTTTAGAACTATAATGGGGATATTTCTTAGGCGAAACCAAGCATTGCGACGCAACGTTAGTACTGATTATTGGTTTGATTGCCTTACTTTTTTTCCGAAGTTGGAGCGTACAAAAGCATCGTTGTAAGAGTTTACTGACACCCCCTGTACTTTTGCACGTAACCTGCGTTTTTATTTGTGATCCTCTATTATGGCATTTTGGTTGGATGCCAGTATTTCGGTGTGCTCTCTTTTTTATAGAAGTACTCTTTACACTTGAAGTTTGACTTTTTCGACGTTGTTGAGAATGTATTTCACTCTCTGGGGAATGCTCCTTGTAAAATTCTACATTAACAGATAATTCAGAACCAAACCTTACACCACTGCGGCCAGTGACGCTCTTACTTTCATCAACATTTCCAGGACAATCTCGTCTACACGGCTGACTGTTACTTTGTAAGTTTACTTGGTTTCTTTTCTCTTTACCTACACAGCTTGAGCCACCAGTTGAAATGGATTTAGTATCGAGACATGTTGAAGATTGAACCGTTTTATGTTTATGTAGACGTTTTTTGATTCTTTTATCGCACTCAATTGGATCACATTCGTTCGGAACACATACGCCGGGCTCGCACTCAAAGTCTTTAAGCTTATAAGGTGTGTTCATGCTATTGCGCAAATTGAAAGCATAGTAACTGCTGTTGAATATAGAAGATATTTTACTGGATCCGTTTCTTATGCTGTCGCTATTTTTACATAAATATGCAGGCGTCCTTTTAAAAGTTGAAATACAAATATCAGGTCCTTTAACATTTTTCGTAGCATGTCTGTTCGGTTTTACATTTGAATCTTGCACACGATGATGTATATTTAAATTTGGATTGGATATCATGTTGAAGTTACTGCTTGTACCGGCTGACACAGAATTTATTTCTAATGATGGACGAAACCGCTTCGCTGTTTTATTATTGCGTATTTTCTGTTCTTTATAATATTCACTTGGCGCAGCGCAGTTTGGTCCACATAAGAAGTTGTAGCAAACATCGTAAGTAGGTGAATAAAATTTATTTGGTGAGCTGACAATTGTTCGTGTTGTAGAACTATCATCATACTCCGAATCTACTGTATCTTTACCAACGGTACTGTTAATAAAAGTTTTATTTTCCCATCCGGAATGAGTGAAACTTGTAATCTTAAAGAGTTCCACTATTTGTTCATTCTTAAATGTTGGCGGTAAATCATAGTCTTTATGGATTTCTAGTTTAGACATATTTTTCTTGAACCGTAATTTCGAAGCATTCACTACAGTATTGTTACTGATTTCTTTTTCCCAAAGTTTAGACACATTCATTGTTTTTCTTGTTGAAGCTGTTTTGATTCCTCCTTGATCTCTTTGCATCCATTTTAGGGATGCAGTGGTATCCTCTATCTTAATATTACTTGAATCAATGTTGTTTTCAATACCTGCTAATTTGTGGTGTTTTAGAGTTGTTACACTTGGTTTTAATGCCGGCACACATGTGTTTGGCGTTTTAAACGGTTTCGCTATTTTATTTTTAACATCTGTATACACCTGTTTTTCTCCAATTGAGATAACTGATGATCTACTACTCATAGTGCTGTTCGAACTGTGCGAAGATTTTCTACAAGTGTTTTTCAAAAACATGTCGTAAATACTCTTTGACTGTATCTGTTTTATAAGTTCACTTAATTTCTGAGATAACAGGGTGTTTGTAGATATTGCACTCACTTCTTCATGGAGTTTATTTTGCGTTCGGAACTTATGCATACACATTATATGCATGTTGAGGTCATTTGTGGAAAATACTATCGAAGTGCTGTCTAATTCATTTTTTAAGAACTCTTTGGACACGCATATGGATATGTGTTTACTGTCATTCATAAATTCTTGATTACTAAATTCATCCATATATTCTATTTCATTTCGGGATGTAGCAGTTTTGTCTGCCACAAATGGAAGTAGATCATAGGATGGGTTGTTTAATAGGTTAGCTACATGTTTATGATCTGGGTGATCCAATCGATGTTTTGGATAATGATGTTCACTCGGTTGACCCAAATCGTTTGGGATTATTCCATTATGTGGTATCTGAAATGTTAAATACAATGTATTAAACTTAGTATTTATCTACGGGTATTGTGATATATGAAAGTATGAGCCGAAGTGATTGCATTTTCCGAGCTTATGTAGCTTTAATGAACTGATGCATGAGGGGAATTAATAAGGAAAACATTTAAATAAACAAGGACAAGCCAACCTTCAGCTTTAGGCGATTTCCGAGAAAATTCAAATAAGTATGCAAAGAGGCGGTACACGTCAAAAGTTATATGGCTATAATAAACGATTAACTATCCTAGAATTACACTTAGTGATATGTAACTTGTACTTACATACTCATATGAAGTTATTTCACCGCCTATTTTAGTTTTTTTTTCTCTATTCCGTAATTTTTTTTCATGCTTTACTTGCTTTTCAATGCCCATTAAATCCATTATTTCGTTCCCTTTCTTATCAAAGTTTGCCTCCTTAGTGTCTAGTTTACTGTTCGGTATCTTTACTAATGTTGTACTCCTGATTATATGAGTGAGCAACGTGTCTTCGTAGTTCATGAAAATATATCGGTTAAGCATCGAAGCAGAATATTTGGCAATTATATCGTTTTTAGTAAAATTATTTCCCCGAGCCGTTTCTGCTACCGTTGTGATATTACTAGAAGCACTCGACACACAAGTGGAGGGACCATAGCGTATTCGTTTAGCTTTCACGCTAACGGCTCTTCCCCTTTTACAGGACTCTTTAGTACTATGGCTTCTACTCCTGCTAGATGCTTCTTTATGTTTGTATGTCTCCCGAGAGGATGGTCCTCCATTCATCAAGTTTTTCATATTACTTTTCTCGCTTCTAGATTCTACATTACCTTTGTCTATTAAATTGACAATTTGATGAAGTAAATTTTGTCTAATTATTATATTATCTCTCTCGGCTTGTTCAAAATTTTTTTTGTTTGATTCCTCTTTGTCGGCAACATTGGTAATATTTGACAAGATTTGGTTTCTTAAGTTTTCATAATTAGTCCGAGTTTCAACCAATTTCTCGAGTAATTTCTTCTTTCGCATAGTTAAAAAATCTTGGTAACATCGCATATCGAGTCGTGATTCTATGCTTGGACGTTGCTCCACTAAAATAGTTGAGTCACTTTCCCAGATAACATTTGAGCAAGAACTGCTATAAAAAGCCATGTTGTGTTGGCACAATGTTGATTAACACATGAAATTATTTACTAGATGATTTATTTTCACAATCATCTGTATCCAATAACAAAGGTTATTTAAATATTTAAATTGGCATATCGATAGATTTGCCAAGTCACGCATTTCAAATTAGACATAACTGCAAAATAGTATCATCTTTAAATTTAAGACGATTACCAAAAACAGCACAAACACCTGAAAATAACATCAAAAGTACATAATATGTCATGTTAATTCCGTATTCATGACTATGGAACTATAGAAAGTGATAGTACTTACTGATTTTGATGGAAATGAAAACATTCGTCACCTCATTTTGAAAAAACTATCGACGAAATAAAGTCATTAATTCAGCTTGTGACATTTAGTGACAAAATCATTCATTTCTTTATTTATACCAGAAACACGCATAATAGGCCACACGCAGCAAGTGGCCAAGGCTATGGTAACCGTTATTCATTTATATTTCTGGTCATAAATAATGCGAAATAGCCATTTGCACATTTATATATCTGATTTAAAATAAATTCCATTACCTATTATTACCTTATCGATATTACTGGCTCTATACTCTCTGTCTACACCGTTAGGGACTCGGCGTGATGATATGATGTCATATGATATTAGCTACCCATCGATAGTATAGCATTAACGATCTTCTTGATTCATATCGACATTTCATCTTCCACTTTCAGAAACGTGGTTAATATCACTTTCCAAATATTAAGAGCCGTGGTGGCCGAGTGGTTCGAGCAGTTGCCTGCCACGCAAAGGTCACAAGTTCGAATCCCGACTGTACCAATGAGTTTTTTCTGAACTTAAGTACAGTGATTAGTCATACCACGAGCTGAACGGTGAAGGAAAACATCGAGAGGAAACCTGCATACGTCTGAGAAGAGATTCAAAGGCGTATGTATAGTCGTGCTGAAGTAACGGCGATTGACTCACCATCTGTCACGTTGGCACCTAATATACCTCTGGCGGAAAGTGGGTGTGTGGGTATTACCTATACACCTCTGCCTACCCATTCGGGGACCCTTGTGGGAAGGCGTGAGGATATATATTATATATTATAAATATTATGTCGAACGAAATTCTTGTAAAGCTGTAAAGTCCTTATATCTATGCATGCCAACGGAGTAATAAAATAATTCGATTAAGAGGTTCAATATCTTTATTTTACCATGGGTGCCAACCTGATAGTAAACAGCATCAGAAGAATCGGTAGTATTAAGTGGTACTAACATTGATAAATATGCTAGAAGCATGTTAATGGGCGGACTCAGCTAGGACAGGGGTTTGAGCATATGAAGTTTTGAAAACTTAGCTCACTGTATGAATGACAACGAAAACCTATTTGGCTTCTTCCGTAAGGCGCCTTTAACTTACCGTGTCTAAGTTACTCCAAATTAATGGGACAATTAGCTGCTGATTTCGCACTTTCGGAAGCACGTGTAATGTCCAAAGTTAAGCTAGTTGATAGAATCTATCCGCCCTTAGTTTATTAGTCAACACCTAATGATTATGATGATGATGGACTAAAATTAAAAACATGAGAGCGTCCAAGAGATTTGTTTACGTTCGTATTCAGTTTGTACCGTCTGATCTGACTAAAATTTACTGAGATAGGTGAGCTTGAATGAAATGAAGACAGTCAAATGAATACAAAATTAAAATGATCGTTTTATTCAAAGATTCGCAGTTCATTTTTTTCTTCACAATTATCCACATACATCCACATACATTAAGGCACATAAAGCTAAAAAAAACACAAATATAATCGTATCTTACAGTGTACCTTCGGCAGGATGATTGCTTTGACACCCCTACCTTCCCCTTCGGGGACCGTTGTGGGCAGGCGTGAAGTTAGCAACAACTACGTTAAATATACAAATGAATTGTCGTCAATTTAAAGAGATTAAACCTATTTCGCTAACATTACTCTGAAATATAGGGTCAGATAAGTTAGTCCGAGTATATATGTTAATTTCTTCCATTTTGTTTGCGGAGATATGCTCAGGTAATTGTTCCAGTAGGGGCAAAACATCAGTTATATTTCCATTACTTAAATCATCTGTCTCATCTAACTCAACGTTACTTGTGTTCGTATAATTACTGTCACTAATTTCAATGTATTCTCTAAAGTGTTCATTTCGGTAATCACCCGTAGCAAGAACAGGTTCAGTAATATTATGTAAAGCATCACTTTGAAATACATTCTCGGTGGTATCTGAATAAGCATTAATGTCGATATTCCTTGAAGGATCATTAAAAATATGTTTTTTCATCTTCACAACCTTTTTCAATTCCAATGTTCTACCGGTTATCATTTCGCGTTCTCTTTGTGTGTAATTATTCAAAACATCCGCAAATATTTCATTATCATTCAATGATATCATTTGTGTAACTGTCCTGTTTGGCTTCCTGAATATATTACAAGGATATTCAATACCAAACAATGCCAAGAAATCTTCGAACCAATACGTGTAGTAAAGAATGATAAAGAAAACGACAACCATGATAATGATTAACATGCATCCGCAATCAACCGTTCCCATTTTGGGGTAACATGATGTAGTCTTGCAAACGGATGAACAGATACACTTTTTAGCACAGCACATAGCTAAGCACATCGGGATGAGTGATACTGCGTGCATACACGAAGATACATAATTGTGTACAGTATGTATGCCGAGTCGTACCAAATCTTCAATGGCAAATAGAATGGTGATAAAAACCCGAGTGACCATTTGAAACGCACAGATTATCGGCAGAAATAACGTGAGACACATTTTGATTCACTCCTCGTTGATGATCATTATATTGAAAAAAGGCCTTGTAATTTGCTTTGTCGGGTCATATTTATATGAAATTACTTTATAGACTTTATTTATTTTTACATTCTTTAACACTTTTGCGTTTTTTATGATAATTATTTTCTATAAAAAGATTACGAAACTGTCAATTTTTGTGCGTTCTCAATTATTGATATGTCTTTTATTGACAGAGGGCTCTATGCTCGACTTCATATCAATTATTTATTATTCTAAAATAGTTATAGTATTATTCTGTTCACGGTTTTTTTATACTAAAGGCTTATACAATACTTGCCATAAGTCATAAACTTAAAGATAGTTAAAGTTAAAGCTGTATCCACTTCTAAAGTAGGTACATATTTATTGTTAGGACTTCTCAGAACTCATTGTACCTTTTGGTACAATGAATTAGACTGTTTTTATCTGAACCAAGATAGTCATAGATGAAAACATCAAGAAGAAACGTGCATACGTTTGAATAATTCCTAGGTCGTATGTATAGTCGTGCTGGAGAAATGTGATGGCGATGGACTCGTCTATCACATTGACATCTAGATATAGGTCCGGTAAAATTAGGGTGTTGTTACACCTGTGCCTACGGGTATCTTTGAAATCATTGTATATGTGCCTTTGAGTACAAAAAGCTTATGTAT
>JACCPG010003822.1:0-43388 GCA_016069955.1 Drepana arcuata
CGTTAAGAGTACTCGAAACCAACGAGCATAAATGAAGAGACTGATGAATGTGGACGAAGCAAAAGAGGTATGCAAGTCTAGAGAGAACTGGCGCTCTATACTCTCTGCCTACTCCGTTAGGGACCTGGCGTGATGATATGATGATGATGATGTTGAAGTATTATGCCAAAGAGCACAACAGGAGAATACAATGACACAGCGCGAGACAACGGTGACAACTATGGTTTTTTATGAATGGTGGAAGAAGTCGTGGTGGCCGAGTGGTTCGAGCAGTTGCCTGCAACACAAAGATCGCAAGTTCGAATCCCGACTGTACCAATGAGTTTTTCTGAACTTAAGTACAGTGATTAGTCACACCACGAGCTTTACGGTGAAGAAAAACATCGAGAGAAAACCTGCATACGTCTGAGAAGAAATTCAAAGGCGTATGTATAGTCGTGCTTGAGTAACGGCGATGGGCTCGCCATCTATCACGTTGGCACCTAATATACCTCTGGCGGAAATTGGGTGTGTGGGTATTAGCTATACACCTCTGCCTACCCCTTCGGGGACCCATGTGGGAAGGCGTGACGATTAAAGAGTCCTACAGTCTCGACAACACGCGATATACGATATAGCGTTGGAAGCGTTCATAAGCGACAGGCAAAAACATGATTTACGATGGTCCTCTTCTAAGTAACAACTCAGCCCGCACTAGCGTCTACTAGTCCCGGAAAGTGAGACATCAATCATAAAGAACGTTAAGAAGTAAGCCACGCCATTATGCCGAATGGTCCGCTTGTAGAGGTCCTATTTAATTCTATTTGCTGAGTAAATGTCCCGGAAGGATTAGCCTAATCTCCAGGATTCAGCATTTTTTGTGCTTCCCTGATCTGTGTTTTTAGATTTAATGATGTACGGATGGGAGTTTGTCTGTCTTAATATTAGAAAGAGTGTTCTTTTTGTTTCTTTTAATCAATAACTACTGTTGAGCTTGTTTGTTTGAATCTAATTTGGAAAAATACTTTTGTATTAAGTCGACTGCTTAAGGAAGGCTATAGGCTGTTAATGCAGATACCTAAGACTCGGCAGACTAGCTTATGCCCACGGCATCGCCCGCGTGGAGTTTGTAAAATAAGCTTAAATATTTTCCAATGTTACTTCTAGTACCTCCAAAATTATATGTACAAAGTTAATGATGATCGGTTAAGTAGCTTTTACGTGAAAGCGTAACAAAAACCTACATTAAAATTTTTTTTTATACAACAAGAGTGGCAAACAAGCATACGGCCCACCTGATGGGAAACGGTTACCGCAACCTATTTACGCTCACGTTACTGAAGTATCACTTGCGTGTTGTCACTCTGTGTTCGGAGAGTTATAGTGTGTTGGCAGCATAAGGTTTAATCCCTCTGCTTCCAACACAATGTAACAATCCTCCCCCCTCCCCAAGGAGCTCATTACTGGAAACCTTATTCACCGCGTAGGAACACAACACAATAAATTGTGTTATTTGGCTACGGACTTCTATAAGGTGGAGGTCCTGCCCCAGTCGGGCAGCTCCAAATCGAACGGGAAACCCGTTATGCCCTACCTCTCTTATCGCAAAAAAAAAGCATTCACATTTATAATATTAGTAAGGATGTGTACTAGTTGTCCCGCCCAGCTTCGCTCGGATGAAATATAAATTTTCTTTAAACACGATCGCAGCGCCTCCTGTCGGGTCCAGTTGTGAAACTAAGCCTCGGATTCACCTGAAGACACAGAACATTTAATTAAAACCGGTCCAGCTTAAGTTCTTCTTAAGTTCAGATCAGTAAGTAATCACTGTACTTAAGTACATACATCACGCCGAGTCCCTTACGGGGTCCCTATCTCTGTACTTAAGTATACCTTACTAGGTAAAGGTGAAATATAGTTGTTACTAACTAATTAGCGCATCAAATCCGTTTGATTACGCACGTCGTGTGATCGTAAGTTTCGCTTTACGCTAAGCCCTTCGTTAGTCGCCTTAGATCTACCAAATTGGTTAGTTTAATCGACTTGACGATCTATTCCAGGTTTATTAGCTGGATTCGATAAGATTATTCTGCTCGGGAGTATATAATCTATAATAATATTATAAAGCTGAAGAGTTTGTTTGTTTGTTTGTTTGAACGCGCTAATCTCAGGAACTACTGGCTGGAATTGAAAAAATATTTTTGTGTTGGATAGTCCATTTCTCTAGGAAGGTTTTAGGCTATATAACATCACGCTACGACCAATAGGAGCGAAGCATAAATGAATAATGTTGCCAGAACGGGAAAAATATTCCTTTTTGAGAGTTTCCGTTGCGTGCGCTGCGTAAACGGTTTAAGTTACGCAAATATTATGTATGAAGGAATTGTTCCTCTTTAAAAGTTCTAAAAAAAAGTCCACGACAGCATATGTCTATCTATTAAGATTGACTCACTATAACCTTTTTACGGTAATAAAATTTGTTCGCAATCAATGCATTATTTCCGAAGATCCGAAGATCAACATAATATTAATCCTTATCCAAATAAATATGTTATTAACCACGAGTATTTAAATGTTAACGAAATTATACTTGACATCACTTGTTTTCAATCAACATCTTAGGAGACAGATATTTCATCGTAAAATAACACTTTTTAAATTCACGGAAAATTTATTACTGAAACAACTCTCTCTCTTAGGTACGCAGACGAAGTTGCGCTGGTCAGCTAGTAATATACATGTACGTACTCACGCCTTCCCACAAAGTGTCATACAGAGTTGTATAATTAGAGCCCACATACACACATACCCACTTTCCTACCCCTACTATCTCTACCCGTGCTAACCTATTCGATCAAGACTATTTTGAACGGCATTTCCCGCCACACCGCGAGCTTAACGGTGAAGAAAAACATCGAGAGGAAACCTGCATACGTCTGAGAAGTAATCAAAAGGCGTATGTATAGTCGTGCTTGAGTAACAGCGATGGTGTGAAGTGGATGTGTGAATACTACCTATATACCTCTGCCTACGCCTTCGGGGACCCTTGTGGGAAGGTGTAAGGATATAAAAAATAAAAAAATCCCGTTGTTATCTAACCGTCTATGTATTAGTAACGCTGAATAAAAATATATTAAACTACCACGGGTTTATGCATAAATATACATCAATTTATGTGAGCGTGTCCCGTAGTTCGCAACGTGCATATATTAAAGCATACATTGTTTGTACCCGTGAGTAGGGCGAGGTGCTAGAGGTAGCTTGAGTTATTTTGTCATAGCTATCACTGTATACGTACCATACAGGCTGTGCCAGAAAATATAACGTATGTAGTTGTCTTCTAGAAGTTTTGTCTTCAGCCACCAGGGGTAGGCAGAGGTGTGTAGGTACACACACAGTGTATATTCTTATCACGATGAAATGAATAAATGGCTCCAAAGATAAATAAAAAATCTATATTATTAAATAAATAAAATAATAAAATAAATATCCTCACGCCTTCCCACAAGGGTCCCCGAAGGGGTAGGCAGAGGTGTATAGGTAATACCCACACACCCACTTTCCGCCAGAGGTATATTAGGTGCCAACGTGACAAATGGCGAGTCCATCGCCGTTACTCAAGCACGACTATACATACGCCTTTGAATTGCTTCTCAGACGTATGCAGGTTTTCTCTTGATGTTTTCCTTCACCGTAAAGCTCGTGGTGTGACTAATCACTGTACTTGAGTTTGATTTGAACTTGCGATCTTTGGGTACTCGAAGCATTCGGCCACCGCAGCTATTTCTTTCATCTAAATAAATGTACTTAACGACTTAAGTAGAGGAGAGCAACTTATCGTCTGTGCCACTACTAGCCGGTCGTTATAAGTTCATACTTTGAATATGAAAAGAAAACTTCAGTTGAATTTTACAACTGATATGTTTGAGTTAGCGTTGCACGTTCGAAGGAAGAAGCCTAGATTATATGTAGCGTCGTTCCATAACGGAAATATAGCCTTACAAACTTCCTCACAGAGGCAGAGAGAATAGACTGAAAATAAGAGACAAATAATAAATAAATACTTTAGGACAATCCCACACAAATTGACCTAGTCCCAAATTAAGCTAAGCTTGTGTTATGGTAACTAGACAAATATATATTTACTTATATAGATAGATATATACATATATATATATATATATATATATATATAAATATATATCCTCACGCCTTCCCACAAGGGTCCCCGAAGATTAGGTGCCAACGTGACAGATGGCGAGTCCATCGCCGTAACTCCAGCACGACTATACATACGCCTTTGAATTTCTTATCAGGCGTATGCAGGTTTCCTCTCGATGTTTTCCTTCACCGTAAAGCTCGTGGTGTGACTAATCACTGTACTTTAGTTCAGAAAAACTCATTGGTACATTCAGGATTCGAACTTGCGACCTTTGCGTCGCAGGCAACTGCTCGAACCACTCGGCCACCACGGCTATACCTACATACATACATACATATATATATATATATATATTATGTAGTTTTTTATATACCTCTTAAATCCATACACACAATATAATCACGCCAAGTCACTAACGGAGTAGGCAGAGAGAATAAAGCGCCAGTTCTCTTTAGACTTGCACACCTCTTCCACTTCGTCCACATTCATCAGTCTCTTGATACATGCTCGTCGGTTTTGAGTACCCTTGTAACAGGCAAGTATCTATTTATTAACGTATATTAAATAGTGTGGTTACTCTGTTATTTAAATTCCAAACTTATTTAATATCGGAGCTTTGTAATTACCGCAGTAAACGTATTCCTGTCTTACGGTACTTCCAGCAAACGCTTTAAGCCCGTGTAAACAGAGATCATATTAAAATTATTGTTTATTCGATACTATGTTACACGTGGATGTAAAGATGCTGGAAGTGTTATGGCGACACGTTTTATGTTATTATAATTCTACGAATACCTCGTATTACGTTATAGAAAGTGCCATCCACTAAGACGCGCCCAACCAATTTCTAGTCGAGGTGGTCGCGGGATGCGGGTAGTATGACCCGAGTCTAGTAATTGTAGTGTGCGTGTGCACTCATAGGTAATCAGTGTGTACCGACAATACTCGAACATTAGTGGAAGGTACACACTTACATTATAAACTATAGGGAAGAATAGTGGGGAGCGTCTTCGTGGATGGCGCTATCTATAATATTACGTTCGTTAAATTCGTGGCGATGTTTGTGACTTCAAGATAAAAATACTAAACAGAATTGGATGAGTTTTGTCTCAGATATAGATTATTTACTGGATATTATGTTCAATAACTGAAGAAAATTAAACAATAAAATATTATACGTTTGAGACCGCGGGGTGAGGTAGGGATAATATCCACATTTGGGTCCGAAGGGGTAGGTAGAGTGTATAGATATTGCACTCGTATACACACGTAACAGATGGCAAGTCCTTCGCCGTTTTGCAAGAATATACATGTACCTCTCAAGCGTTTTTTTTTATACCACTTGGGTCGCAAACAAGCTTGCACGCTATGGACCTATGGACGCTTGCAACACCAGGCGTTCGCGGTCTTCACACGCGCGTTGCCGACCCTACAGTAATCTTTTCACACCCTACTTAAAGAACTCCATGCTGTACTTTCCAGGGAAAACTTTAATTTCCTGGAGAGATCCCGTTGTCTCGATGAGACTGTCGCATCCAGCATTCCTATATCCGCCCCGTATTGTTATGCATAAGCACGTGTCATCTCTAAACAGCACTGTATCTTTGGAGGCGCTATATTTTTATATGTGTTTATTTATGCTCAGAACATGTTGGGATAATGTAGGATTGTGAACTACAATGGCGCTGCGCGTAATTCTTTGAAATTATTTGCCGAGTAGATTAGGTGATTAGTAGTGATTAGTCACACCACGAGCTTTACGGTGAAGGAAAACATCGAGAGGAAACCTGCATACGTCTGAGAAGCAATTCAAAGGCGTATGTATAGTCGTGCTCGAGTAACGGCGATGGACTCGCCATCTGTCACGTTGGCACCTTATATACCTCTGGCGGAAAGTGGGTGTGTGGGTATTACCTATACACCTCTGCCTACCCCTTCGGGGGCCCTTGTGGGAAGGCATGAGGATATATTATTATTATTATAGGTAGGTATCAGCCTGACTTTTAACTACTTTTTTTAAATATCCGTGAAGATTAATTATGTATAGTATAAGCTATGCAAGTAACAGATGGCGAGTCCATCGCCGTTTATTAAGTACCACAATACATATGTCTTTGAATTTCCTCTCAATATTTTCCTTTACCGTAAATCTTATGGTGACTAATCAGAGCATTTAAGTTCAGAAAAACTTATTGGTAAGGGACACAGGGAACACTTATTGAACGTCACATATTTAATATAAACTAAAGTTACCACCGTTTCCAAGAAAAAAAATACCTGCCAGGAGAAGAAACGGCGAAACAAACTCCCCGGTTTGCTTTTTTAACATTTGTTCCCTTTTACGTAGGGGTAGGAAAGATTAAAGTTACATATATAAACTCTGTACAAGAGGAGCAATTCATTGCCATGCATGGCCATCATTCAGTCGGGATTAGAGCTTGCAGTCTTTGTGTTACAGATCGAGTGAACAACTCTGCCACCCCGGCTCTTTATCATACTAATATTATACATACGAAAGTTTATACGGAAGTTCGTTCCTCTTTGAGGCAAAAACTACTAATCGGAATTGTATGAAATTAAGCACAGAGATAGATTATTATGGATTGAGACATAGAATATAAATTGTGCACAGATGAAATAGAGGAGCAACGCTAGTAGGTGTCTTAATGAATAAAAGAGTAACCTAGCCACCACACCCCCATGTATATCAAATCGAGATTGAGTATGGTTATCCGTAGATATGGCTGCGGATGCTGGCACATAGCCATGCGGTAAGACAGGAGGAATATCTTAGATATGTAGTTAATGTCTATATAAGACGGGATAGCATATGTCTTGACTTAGGAGCTAGTAGTCGTGGGTTCGATCCTAAACAAATAATTAATATTTGTGTGATGAATACAAATCCGATCACACGAGTCGGGGTTGGCAGAGAGAAGAGAGCGAACTTATATAGATAGATGTATAAATAAATACATAGGACATCCAATACTAAGGTATATATATTAGGTGCCAACGTGACGAATGGAAGACTTTTTTTTTGTAAATCTATCCGAGTGCTGAAAACTATTGAAGTTCAAAAATACTCATTGGTATAGCTAGGATTCGAACTTGCAATATTTGTGTTGAAGACGAGCGCTCAGTCACCACGGCATTACTTCAGTGTTTTTTTTATATTAGTTTATAGATAATAAATTAACCAAATTGCAGCTTGAAGGGCTTGAAGATTGCATCATACCATTGAATTCATATTTATATTATTATATTATAACTTTGCTGTATAGAAAAACATCGATGAAACCTGCATACGTTTGAAAGTAATTCAAAGACGTATGTATAGTCGTGCTTGAGTAACGGCAACGGAGTCGCCACTGACACGTTTGTACCTAAAATATACCTCTGGTGAAAAGTAGATGTGTGGGTACTACTAAACATTATTTATGGAAAAATCTTATTCGTGATAAAGAGCCGTGGTGGCCGAGTGGTTCGAGCAGTTGCCTGCGACGCAAAGGTCGCAAGTTCGAATCCCGACTGTACCAATGAGTTTTTCTAAACTTAAGTACAGGGATTAGTCACACCACGAGGTTTACGGTGAAGGAAAACATCGAGAGGAAACCTGCATATGTCTGAGAAGAAATTCAAAGGCGTATGTATAGTCGTGCTTGAGTAACGGCGATGGACTCGCCATCTGTCACGTTGGCACCTAATATACCTCTGGCGGAAAGTGGGTGTGTGGGTGTTGCCTATACACCTCTGCCTACCCCTTCGGGGACCCTTGTGGGAAGGCGTGTGGATATATTTTTTTTTTATCTTATTCGTAAAGATATATACTGAGTGGAGGGATTACATAATATTCTTAAAGCCCTAATTGATATTCTAGTCAGCACATATATTTGGGTATTATCGAGTGATTGCAACATGGCCGATAGGGTTGCCAACTACATATTATTTATAATAGTAAATTAAATATAAATTAATATAATAAATAAATACCTGGGACAATCCCACACAAAATGACTAGTCCCAAATTAAGCAAAGCTTGTGTTATGGGAACTAGACAACGATATATTTACTTATATAGATATATATATATATATTCTAAAATAAAAGTCTATACACCTCTGCCTACCCCTTCGGGGACCGTTGTGGGAAGGCCTGAGGATGAGGATAAATAAACAGAGAAATGCGACAACCCTAGCGCATGCAGGACGTATGTATAATCCCAAGTTTGGCGGGATCCCAAACTTGGCCAATATGATACGACACCACTGCTACTGGCCGCAGATTATGTACCAACTAATCACTTTACCACGTTAGTAACAAATTACTTATATATATATATATATATATATATAAGTAATTTGTTATAATACCTAATATACCTCTGGCGGAAAGTGGGTGTGTGGGTATTACCTATACACCTCTGCCTACCCCTTCGGGGACCCTTGTGGGAAGGCGTGAGGATATATTATTATTTTATATATATATATATATATATTTATATCCTCACGCCTTCCCACAAGTGTCCCATTTTTGAGCCCCTTGAGAGGTTAACGACTACACCCCCACCCCCCACCAAAAATCACATGTAGTTTTTGAACCTACAAAAAATCTTTAAATACCGGTATAAAGTATTATCTAATCTTATTCTAGAAAATTAAGGACCATAATAAAAAATTCTAGGCAGAAAGGTTACACAACACGCCGCTTTTCCGCCGCGTTTGACGAAAAAATAAGTACATGTAATATCTTACTATACCGAACCCCTCCCCCCCTTTGGGCCTCACGTGATTAATGGACAGCCCCTTACGAGATGTATGTTTACAAGATGGTCGCACAATGGCCGATTATCAATTAAAAGTCGGACGCAATGTTTCCCCCAAACTCATTAAATAACACATTTTGTAATATCCGCTTCCGTAACTGGAAGTCATGAAACTTGGCGAACAAACTCATTCATCGATCGATGATTGTGGAGCGAGACCTTTCCAAATTACTCTTAATAAAATATTAAAGCAATAGATACGCTAAGGTTCCGCACTAATAAATTTAATTTTATATTTTTATTCTAGCTGTGCAGGCGACTTCGTCCACGTGGAGATTAAAAATAAAAACTTTGTTCTAAAATAAAAGTAGCCTTCCTAAGTTCCTTGTTATACCAGCTATCTGCCAGTGAAAGTCCCGTCAAAATCGGTCTAGCCGTTTCAGAGATTAGCCGGAAAAAACAGACAGACAGAAAGACAAAAAATTATATTTACCGCGTATACATCCATATGCAGTTAGTAAAAAGAGGTTATTTTAATATTACACACAGATACTCCAACTGTATTTATTTGTATAGATACCGGAGATAGTGTAGCTTCCCAACAGTGAAAGAATTTTTCAAATAAGTCAAGTAGTTTCGGAGCCTATTCAACGCAAACAAACAAAAGAAAAAACAAAAAAATCTTTAATAATATATCCTCACGCCTTCCCACAAGGATCCTCGAAGGAGTAGGCAGAGGTGTATACCACACACCCACTTTCCGCCAGAGGTATATTAGGTGCCAACGTGACAGCTAGCGAGTCCATCGCCGTTACTCAAGCACGACTATACATACGCCTTTGAATTTCTTCTCAGACGTATGCAGGTTTCCTCTCGATGTTTTCCTTCACCGTAAAGCTCGTGGTGTGACTAATCACTGTACTTAAGTTCTGAAAAACTCATTGGTACAGTCGGGATTCGAACTTGCGACCTTTGCCTTGCAGGCAACTGCTCTAACCACTCGGCCACCACGGCTTTAATAATAATAATAATAATACGGGATTAATAATAATAATAAAATATATATATATATTTAAACGACCGAACACAACGGAACCCCAAAATTATCAAGTCAAAGGTCGCACGTCACAACGGCAAATTGTTGAACAAAAACTAAAATATTATAAAACACAGGACAATGATGGCGTGGAGTGGAGTCGTGACAACATTCTTTGGGCTTAGAATTACAAGTAGGCTATGAATTGACAATGAGGTTATCATTTGGAAACTTATAAGATTTTTGGATTATGACTCGTAACTATGACACTGGTGTAATGCCGTTGAGGCCTCGTTGGTTCGAGCAGCCTGCAACACAAAGGTTGTGAGTACGAATCCCGACTGTACCATTCTTTTGAACTTAGTCACACCGCGAATTTTAAATATCACATGTTTCCTCTTGGAAATGTGCATACGATGCCACATAAGTATGTCTCCTATATATTAAGTATGTAACGTTCAATAAGTGTTCCCTGTCTCCCTTACGTTGAATAAAAGATTTCTTTCTTTTGAGATTATAAAGGGAATATATTCCTTTACCTCAAAAAATATTATTTTGTCGAAAAAACTTCTCCCACCGTACCTAATCACCAATATTAAACTTTCAGCCAAATTCCCCAACTTTAACCTAAAAACATATCCAAGTTGTATGAAGTGTACGGCACTAAATATCCCGCGGAACCGTGTCAAACTAACTGTAAACTCGTGACCGAGGAGTAAATCTCCAACAATGAGCCATATTCTGATGCGATAAGGTTCTATAACTTATAATAAGGAACCTACTTTCTATAGACTAGGAGTTGGAAGTCTTGTGTCTTGCATTATCTCAGTATAAATTTAAAAAGCTCTACTACCTAGGTCAAATGGATCGGACTCTCAAGGACGGGAACGTCAAGAGTACTCGAAACCGACGGACAATATATGAAGAGACTGATGAATGTGAACGAACCGAAAGTGCCTCTGCCTACCCCCTTAGGCCGGCGTGATAATTTGTACGTATATGTTTGTTAATTTAAGAAGAGGAAACATTTATGTTTTTTTCAATATTACAAAAAAAATACAAGGGACAACCCTAGTAAAATGATAAATGCGAGAATGTGTGTGAATATTAGAGACAACCACGCTAGAACGGCTGAACAAAATCGGATGTAATTTGACATAGATATATATTATCAGCCCGTAGTTTGAAGGACCGGTTCTTCTCAAAAATAAAATTGTTAATGAGGCCAATAAATGTATTTAGGCGCCAAGGTGGCAGATGGCGAATCATAATTGATACAGTAACGATTCTAATCAATCGGCTTAGTAAAAAATACATTTAAAGTAGACAAGTGGTTGTTACTGTACCTCTGCCAGCCATGTAGAAGGCCTCGTGCTCCCAGACTATTCATGAAAAGAGCGCTTGTATAATAAATAAGTGCGCAACAAAACACGATCCCACATTTCCCATCGAACAGGCAAGTTCTGTGCCCGTGTTGTGTTGTGTGGTGTTGTTATCCGGCTTATTTTAATGGTATGTTTACAATTGATATAGTAATTATTTTTTAAGAGCCGTGGCCGAGTGGTTCCAGTCGTTTACCTGCAACACAAAGATTGCAAGCTCGAATCCCGCACCAATGAGTTTTTTCTGAATTATGTACAGTGATAGTCACACAAATATTTTACGGTGAAGGAAAACATCGAGAGGAAAGGTGCATACGTTTGGAAAGAAATTCAAAAGCGTATGAATAGTCGTAGTGCGGCGATGGACTCGCCATGACACGTTGGCTCATAAAACATATCGGCGAACTGAGGTACTAAGATACACCTCTGCTTAAAATTTCGGGGTCCCTTATAGGAAGGTGTGAAGATATATAATTAACTTCGCAAAAATTGCAAGTTCGAATCCCGACTGCATCAATAAGTGTTTTTGTGAACGTATGTATGTACAGTGATTAATCATAGATTACACTCACTACGCTTTATGGTAAAGGAAAACATTGAGTTCAGAGTTTCGAGCTCGAAGTTCAGGAATATCTCGTTGGTACAGACCACCGGGGATCGAAACTGCAGTCTTAATTTTACAGTTCACTACTAATTATCACGCCAAACCTTGAGTGTTCGATCAATTTGATCTAAGTGGGTACGTGGTCTTCCTCAGCCTCTTCTTGTACACATTTTCCCGTTTATTTTCAATCCTGACTGTACCAATGAGTTTTCTCAACTTAAGTACAGTGACTAGTCGCACGGTGAAGGAAATCGTCGAAAAGAAACCTGCATGCTTTTGAAAAGACATTCAAAGGCGTATGAATAGTCGTGCTTGAGTAACGGCGATGGACTCACCATCTGTCACCTAAATACATATCTGGCGGAGTGTGGGTACCACCTACACATCTCTTCCTACCCCTTCGGGGACTCTTGCGGGCAGGCGTGAAGATATTATCATGAAACAAAAATAAACATATTAAATTTTTATACATTTATGTTGAAAATGTATCAACTAGATGATGACTAACTGATATGAATCATATCTTTAAATATAATATATAATAATAATAATATATCCTCACGCCTTCCCACAAGGGTCCCCAAAGGGGTAGGCAGAGGTGTATAGGTAATACCCACACACCCACTTTCCGCCAGAGGTATATTAGGTGCCAACGTGACAGATGGCGAGTCCATCGCCGTTACTCAAGCACGACTATACATACGCCTTTAATTTCTTCTCAGACGTATGCAGGTTTCCTCTCGATGTTTTCCTTCACCGTAAAGCTCGTGGTGTGACTAATCACTGTACTTAAGTTCAGAAAATCTCATTGGTACAGTCGGGATTCGAACTTGCAACCTTTGCGTCGCAGGCAACTGCTCGAACCACTCGGCCACCACGGCTCTCTAAATATAATAATTGATGTCATTTTAGTAATGTGAGATATGATTTAGCATTAGGACCGAGGCTCCTTTTTTAGACTGAGGGATTTCCTAAGTCCACACTAGCTGATGACCGCCGCACTTTTTGCAATATAACCAATGTAGCTCGTAGACCAATTATAAAATTAGGCGCAGATTTAGACTATTTATGAAAATAAAATTTAATTTAATTAATTTCGAGTTAAAAAAAATAATTCAAATATAACAATTCTTTCAAAAAATTAAAATCCATGAATGTAGTAAAACCTTCATTAACTAATCGATAAATTTCACTACTTTATTAATTTAATTTTTAAGCTTGAGTAACCTCATTTGATGAAAACTGTAAAAATATTGTGTATTTGGGTCAACAACATACATACGTATAACACGTAAATAATCTTTTGCATGTCCGCTTAACCTTTGTTATGCAGCTATCACTAATCACTCATCGATTCGCAGCATATCTTAACTAAGCAATTCTGATTTTAAATTCATATTTTCACACGCGTTTGATACAATGCAATATGGCCGACGCCGCCATGACGACCGCGTTCACACGCCGACATACAATGATGCAATTATTTTTTTAAACGGAGAACGCATTGTCTTTCAAATTTTTTTTTAATATTGATTGAGCACGAGGCAAATTCTATTAAGTATGATTTTTGTCTTTGATTTGCTGTATCTTGACGGCAACGTCATTAGTACGCGAAACCGGCGAGCGTGTATGAAGAGACTGATGAATTTGGACGAAGCGGAAGAGGTATGCAAGTCTAAAGAGTACTGGCGCTCTTTTCTCCCTTCCTACCCCGTTAGGGACTCAGCGTGATGATAGGTATGTATTATATTGTGTTTCCTAAATAATAAATTTATAGATATATTGGGTATATAATAAAAACACCGAGAAACCTTTACTATGAACTATCAGCTGAGATAAAAAAAAATATCTCGCGAAAAGTGGGCTTGTACTTACTACCCCTTCTTAGACCCTTGTAGGAAGGTAGGAATGTTATATATATATGTAGAGTCAGAATGAATGAAGCGGAATGAAATCAGAATGAAGCGGCTAAGAAGGCTAAAGTATGCAAATACAGGGGTCTAGGCTCCGAATATGATTTTGTCCCATTCGGTGTCGAGACCCTTGGTCCGTGGGGTCCAAGTGCCACAAAGCTACTTAAAGAAGTAGCAAAAAGGTTGGTTGACATCACAGGAGACCCAAGAGCTGGCAGCTACCTCGGACAAAGAATTAGCCTAGCTATTCAAAGGGGGAACGCTGCCAGTATCTTCGGAACCCTGCCTAAAGGGACTCCTTTTAAGAATATTTTTTAGTTATTATATTATTATTACTATTTTTTTTTCTTTCTTCTTTTTAGTAGTAAGTAAGTTTTTCATGTTTTGTTAATATTTATAATAATTCATTTATATCTAGTTTGTTTGTTACGCTTTCACGTAAAAACTAGTCAGAATGATCTTGCGTTAAGTAGTTGCTTATGAAACAAATTTATTTTTTTACAATTTATTAATCTTTTTGCAATCTTTGAAACTTAATATGACTTAATATGACACGTATTAAATTATGGTTTTATGTACACAGAACGCCGAACAATAATAATTTTGTAAGACTACTTTAGAGTAGGGTTCAGTGACTTAATCTAGTTTATGCTACTAGCACACGGTAGGCTGCGTTGTGATTCGACCGGAACTGCTGACAGTAATAAATATGTATACATTATCATCACACCCAGACCATCACGGGGTAGGCAGAGAGAATAGAGTCAGTCGGTTCTCTCTTTCGCTTCATACACATTCGATATAGATGATCTATGGCTTGCTATCGGCAGGCGGCCGATTACTTAAGATGCTTCTTGCCGAAGGTTGATTATCTCTGATATTTTTTGATACCACAATTGTGGCAAACTACCATGTCCTCCTGATGGTAAGCGGCTACCGCCGCATATGGACGGTTCCATCAAAGTAACGCGCTGCCGACCCTGGGGAAATGCTCTATTGCTATCAGCAGGCGGCCCGTATATGTCAGAAGATAGCTGGAAAATTAATGTGTTCCTCTGAATGTCTTTCTAAATGAATAAGAATAAAAATTTAATAATTAAACGATTTACCAGTGTACAGAACCGAGACGAACTTGATCATATTGAAATAATATCAATTCGGTGCGTACTATTAATTAGTTTAGTAGACTCCGCTGTTTCGTAATTCACCCGAATTCCAACTGACTAATCACCACCGTTTCATTAACAAACGCTGCGTCTATGTGTCGCAAGCATAAATGCAGTTACGTAAATCTATTCACGGAGTTAATCTCATAAGATCAGATAATTAGTACAGACCCAGCTTATGTGGTGCAGTTTGGGAAACCGAACAGATTATAGTACCCGGATAGAAGATTTATGGGACGCGTGGAAAATGGGACGAGAAATAGACTAATTATATCTAGTTTATGGCGCTAGTGTTCGTTTATTGATGACTAGCTGAGGGCGTGGTTCTGCTCGCGTTAAAATCGATTTCAATTTATTAAAAGATTAAGAAGAAGCAAGTGGGTTTATTTTATTTTCATCGTGAAAGAGAGGTAGGGCATAACGGGTCTCCCGTTCGAATTAGGAGCTGCCCGACTGTGGCAAATAACACCATTTTTTGAGTTGCCAATAATGAGCACCTTTGGAGTTCTTGAAGGGGAAGGCCGAGGTGTATAGGTAGTAAGTACCCACACCACCAGGAATTCCACCAGGGATTCCACCAGGGATATATTTTAAGTATCAACGTGTCAGATGCCGTTATGCAAGCACGACTTTATACGACTTTGATTTTTTTCTCTAACGTATGCAGGTTTCCTCTCAATGTTTTCCTTCACCGTACAGCTCGTGGTGTGAATAATCACATTGGTACAGTCGGGATTCGAACTTGCAAATTTGCAGGCAATTACACGACCCACTCGGCCATCACGACTAGTTAATAATGACGTTCTATTTTACTTTCAGGGAGTCGTCATGTCACCTCTGCTGATGTTCCTCGTGCTGATAGCAAGTACCAGGACCCAGGAGGTGACTACTCCGTCCAGCTTCCACGGAGATAACATCGACATTGCCTTCGAGGCTGAACAGTACTTGCAGAGCTTGAAAATACCAGAGGCTACTAAGTATGGCAACATTGTTTTTTACACATCTATCTAAGATCAATATTAATATCAAACGTTGGAAGGAAATATAAATACCAAAATACTTTTAAATGGTGGCCGAGTGGTTCGAGTAGTTGCGTGCGATACAGAGATCGCAAGTTCGAATCCCGACTGTACCAATGACTTTTTCTGAACTTAAGTACAGTGATTAGTCACACCACGAGCTTTACGGTGAAGGAAAACATCGAGAAGAAACCTGCATACGTCTGAGAAGCAATTCAAAAGCGTATGTATAGTCGTGATTGAGTAACCGCGATGGACTCGCCATCTATCACGTTGGCACCTAAAATATATCTCTGGCGGAAAGTGGATTACCTATACACCTCTGCCTACACCTTCGGGACCCTTGTGAGGTGATATGGATACTTTTAAACAGACATACAACGTATGTAGTTCTAAAAAGTTGAGCCCAGTCCTCTTGACTTACAGACCTCCTTCGTTTTATTCTGTTAATACAAAGTCATCGCTTTCAAGTACCGCTGACGTTGAGCGTCTGATCGTTTTGATCTTGCTTGAAACCAAGCCAACCACGGTAGTTCTATAATTAAGTTTTATAAGCTATGGGAGGAGCACCTATTTGCTCAGTGCGCTGAAGCCAATCTCCAAGTTCCATCGACCGCACATCTACAATATTGATTTAACATTAGTTCACAATTAACTGCCACGGGCGCGTCTGGCCACAGGCACTTAGTGGAGTCTTCTTCTGAGATAACAACTTTGAATAAACGTTGAACGTAATGCGATTTTAATAATTATATATATAATTATAACTAGCTGTGCCCGCGACTTCGTCCGCGTGGGATAGTGACTTTGCGCAGTATTTTTTTACTTATTTTGGATGTGTGTGTGTGTATAGGGGATGCCTACGGCATAGTAGCTTTATGCATGCAAAGTCTCAGCCCGAACGGTTTAAAATTTAAAAACTTTAATCCCCTATTTTATCCCCTTGGCGGTAGAATTAATCAAAATCCTTTCTTAGCGGATGCCTACGTCATAACATCTACCGGCATGCCAAATTTTTGCCCGATCCGTCCAGTGGTTTGGGCTATGCGTTGATATATCACTATGTCAGTCAGTCAGTCACCCCTGAGTTGTATATATTTAGATAACAGTTTGCATTTGCAACAGCCGTGGTGGCCGGTTCGAATGTATTGTATTAGGTAATGTATCGTAAACACGAGTATTTATTCCTTAGTCGTGGATGTCCTATGTATTTATGTATATATCTATCTATATAAGTAAATATATCGTTGTCTAGTTACCATAACACAAGCTTTGCTTAATTTGGGACTAGGTCAATTTGTGTGGAATTGTCCCAGGTATTTATATATTATTGGCTGCAACACAAAGAATGCAAGTTCGAATCCCAACTGAACTGATGAGTTTTTCTTTACTTAAGTGGTTAGTCACACCACGAGTTTAAGGTGAAGAAAAACGTCGAGAGGAAACCTGCATACGTTTGAGGTGTTCAAAGACGTATGTATATTCATACTTGAGAAACGGTGACCGACTCGCCATCTGTCACGTTGGCACCTAAAACTATCCCTACATACATATCATCACGCCCTCGCTGGTAGAGAGTATAGAAAGTTAGGTCTACTTTACTCCAACATTAAATAAAACTATTTCTGAAACTGCAAAGGGCTCGTACAGGACCATACATAGTGCCATCCACGAAGACGCGCCCCACCAATTTCTAGACAGGGTCGCGGGATGCGGGGAGTATGACCAGAGTCTATTAATTGTAGTGCGTGTGCACTCATAGGTAATCAGTGTGTACCGATAATAATCAAACAATAGTGGAAGGTTACACACTATAAACTATAGGGAAGAATAGTGGGGCGAGTCTTCGTGGATGTACTACCTATACTAATAGGAAGCTATCTATACTAGGAAGCCTCTACGTCTACCATTCTCAATGGTAAGCCTTTATAATAATTACCTCCACCCCTAAATAGTTGAAGGAAATTAATTTCGGGTAATGTTATGTTCCTGCGGTGAGGAAAGTTTTCAAAGTTTCTCAATGACATATTCATAACCACATTATGATTAATTTCAGTGTTGATATAGCACGGGTTCGATCCTCGCCTTAGGCAAATATTTCTGTTGTGAGTATCCTTGTTGGGTACATACATCTGTTGATTATCATATATTTACATACTAGAGCCGTGGTGGCCGAGTGGTTCGAGCAGCTGCCTGCGACGCAAAGGTCGTAAGTTCGAATCCCGACTGTACCAATGAGTTTTTCTGAACTTAATTACAGTTATTAGTCACACCAACTTAAAAGAGGATAGTTTATCTCACAATTGGACCCGATACGAAATTTTATTTTTACACCCGGGCGAAGCTGGGCGGGACAGCTAGTATATATATATAACTACTAATCTGTTGCAGGCAAGGTCCCGTTTTATTTCCGAACGACGGCCCGCCGCCTCCAAGACTTCCCCTCATAGTGACGTCACGTCCTCTCCTCGAGTCTATATCGAGAAGTGACGTCGCAGCTTCTAACAGCACGGTGGCAGAATCGCAGAACAGAGTGTCTTTCATACCCAACTTCCTGGGAAGGGTGAAGCAGTATAAGCCATTTGGTTTTTTTCAACCAAAAGTGCCTTATGCTGATGTCGTTAAGAAGTATAGAGTTCCTGGTGATAATAGATTTGATGATTTCGAGGTGAGTGAGTGACACGTCTTACATATATTTGAGATTTAAGAGCCGTGGTGGCCGAGTGGTTCGAACAGTTGCCTGCGACGCAAAGGTCGCAAGTTTGAATCCCGACTGTACCAATGAGTTTTTCTGAACTAAGTACAGTGAATAGTCACACCACGAGCTTTACGATGAAGGAAAACATCGAGAGGAAACCTGCATACGTCTGAGAAGAAATTCAAAAGGCGTATGTATAGTCGTGCTTGAGTAACGGCGATGGACTCGCCATCTGTCACGTTGGCACCTACCTCTGGCGGAAAGTGGGTGTGTGGGTATTACCTATACACCTCTGCCTACCCCTTCGGGGACCCTTGTGGGAAGGTGTGAGGATATATATATATATATAGAGAGCTTTTTATTTATACAACAGGAGTGGCTAACAAACCTACCTGATCAAAAACAGTTACCGCAGCCTATTTACGCTTACAATACCGATGTATCACTTGCGCGTTGCCACTCTGTGATCGGAGAGTTATACTGTGTTGGCAGCATATTGCCAGTTGATTTGCGAATCTCTTCAAAAGAAAAATAATGTACAAATTTATATGCCAAAAACTTTCTTGCGTTTTTTTTTTATCGCTACGCCAAGTTTCAACTAATTCTGTTTAGTAGTTTTTTGAAAGAGAAAATAACATTCTCTCCAAACAATTGACTGTCTGCTCAGTGTCTTAAAAAGTACTTAGTGTCGAAGACTTGATTACTTAGAAATCTATTTGGTAACCGACAAAGAATTTCGTACTCCAATATAGTTAAGAATATTTTTGTTTTTGTAGTATATTTTTCCGTCTGACTGATGACCGATAGAGAGCTATTATTGTTAATACACAGGTGTTTGTGAATCGTTGGCGATGGATTGCTTTGGCGAACTCATCTAACCACCATATTAATTATGTATGAAGGCATTGATGAATACAGTGCAATAGCACTCTTTGAGTACGTTGAGTAGTTCTAGGTAACTAGTGTTGATCTGAACAAATATAACATACGTAGAAATTAATTGATTACTTCCCACAAGGGTCCCCGAAGGGGTAGGCAGAAGTGTATAGGTAATACCCACACACTCACTTTCCGCCAGAGATATATTTTGGATGCCAACGTGCCAGACAGCGAGTCCATCGCCGTTACTCAAGCACGACTATACATACGCCTTTGAATTTGGATATTCATGGTAATTAATCTTAATCACCTCGTCATAATCTTATATTCCAGGAGCAGACCCTTCTCCCCCCTATATACAAAGCGTTGTCAGACCACGCCAATAAAAATGTACTGAAGATTAATAATGTTGGAAGCGATGGCACTTATCAGGTAATTGTACCAGCCTTGGTGGGGTCAACTTTGTGTCATAATAAAAAAGCTACAGTCGTTAATTTGAAAAGTCGTGATTTTATTTAGATTATATTTCAGTACCTTCGATTTAAATTGCTATAAAGTGTAATGAAAGATATTATTTTGCTAGTTCGTTACATAGCATAGGGCAACCCGGCAGAGCTTGAGGTATTATAAAGAGGAAAGATTTGTGTGTGTTTATGTTTGTAATGTATAAACTCAAAAACTACTGTGCCCATTTCAAGAATTCTTTCACCGTTGGATAGCTACATTCACCTTGAGTAACAAAGACAATATTTGTTTTTATAAAAAAATCTTATGTCATTATATAAAGTAGAAGAGATATTCTTAGTCCCAGTTTCCATTACAGCCATCTGGACCGTTACAACTTTATGGCTTTCATCTCTTAATGGTTTCCAATAAGTATAGTTATCACGACTAATGTCACATTCCATATGTTTCCATAGTGTTTCAGTAGTGGGTGGTTCAGTAGACACCTACAATAATCAAGGTTGTAGATTCGTATAACGGAAGTCTGCTTCGATAAGTTTTGTCTGGACTTGAGTACAGTAATTGATGACACCACGATCTTTACAGTGAAGGAAAACATCGAGAGGACATCCAGATACGTTATAGTGCTATCATAAGACTTCCCTAAAGGGTAGGCAAGGGTGTATACGCAAGAATAGTATATTTTAGGTGCTAACATGAAATGAAGCATGTTCACACGAGATGGAAAGTATGAAAAAGATATTGAAAGAAGGATAACTGCCGGAAATAAGGTGAATGGAGCCATGTCGGCGTTGATGGGCAGTAAAAGTCTGAGCAAGAATGCTCGAGTTGCTGTCCACAACGCGATATTAGTACCTACCTTATTGTATGGCAGCGAATCCTGGGTATGTCAGAGGAAGTATGAAAATAGCTTGAATGCAGTTGAGATGCGATCTCTTCGAAAAATGTGCGGAGTAACGATATTAGATCGAATCCGCAATGAAGAGATTCGCAAATCAACTGGCGTGAATGAGGGCGTGATTGTAAAGAAGAAGAAAGGCATGTTACGTTGGTTTGGACACATAGAAAGGATGAGTGAAGAAAGATTGACGAAACAGATATACAAACCAAAAGTGTGCAAGAAGAGGCAGAGGAAGGCCACGTTCCAACTACCTGGATCAAATAGATCGGACTCTGAAGGACGGGAACGTTAAGAGTACTCGAAACCGACGAGCATGAATGAAGAGACTGATGAATGTGGACGAAGCGAAAGAGGTATGTAAGTCTAGAGAGAACCGGCGCTCTATACTCTCTGCCTACCCCGTTAGGGACTTGGCGTGATGATATGTATGTATGTATGTAACATGAACGACGGTCATTGTAGATAGATTTTTTGCAAGCAGTGATATAATTATTTGATTCCCAGGTAAAAGAGCCAACGTACTCCTTCCAGAACTATCAAGAAGACAACCAACCACGTGATCATTACACCAAGGATAAAGTAAGCTACTTTAGAACAGCCTTTTATTTTCGTAAGCCATGTAAAATAAAGACCAAATATTCCTCTTGGTTTTGAGCCTGTACCAATGAGATTTTCTGAACTTAAATACAAGGATCAGGTCACACCACCAGCTTTGCTGTGGAGGTAAACGACAAGAGTTCCATTTGAACGAATAAGGTCATAAAACCTATATCTTCACGCCTTGCCGAAAGGGTAGAGTGTGGGCCAAATTTCCCATCCCATCACCGTTCCAACTGCTCACATACTTTGAATTTCTTCCAATACAGCTTTCCTCTCGATGTTTTCTTTCACAATGAAGCTCGTGGTATGACTAATCATTGACACAGCCGATATTCGAACAAGCAATCTATGCATTGCGACTACTCGAACTACTGGACCACCATGAGGTGATGCATTTAAAATTATATAATTCTAGCTGTCCCACCCAGTTTCGCTTGGGTGGTTATAGACCCAGTGGCGCCACTTATATAGTCCCAGTTGTGATCTGAAGACACACAGAAAAATTCATCTAAGCCGGTACAGCCGTTTAGAAGGAGTTCAGTGACAAACACACGCACAGAAGAAATATATATAAAAAGGTTTTAAGTTTTTTCATTCACTTTCATGTTAATAATTGCAGCCTCAAAACTACGCGTTTTCATACGCCGTGAAAGACAGAAAAACTGGCGACGACTTCTCCCACAGCCAACAGAGCAGTGGCTCAGCAACTAACGGAGAGTACCGGGTTCGACTCCCAGATGGGAGGATGCAGATAGTCTCCTACACTGCTGATGAGAACGGATACAAAGCAGATGTACGATACGATGATGGCGATAACCATAACATCAATGATAACCATATCATCAATGATAACCATATCATCAATAATAACCATATCATCAATGATAACGATAAAAACGATCATAGAGCCAGTCATAATGAAAACGTTATAGCTAATCAAGATTACAACAATAACGTTAAAGCCGTTAGCGATTATGTAAACCGTAACGGTTATAGCGATAAATACCAAACCTACGACAGCAATGAAGATTACGCCCAGCAAAGAGATGCCAGTAAATTAAACGAAAGAGATTATTACAATAATTATCCTGACAATTCTAAAGAATATTATAACGATGACTATTCATCGGAGTTTAACTCTAATTACGCGCCGTATAAGAGTAAATTTGCATCGTTTTCAAATGTCAATAAAGACATTTCGATAGCGTCTACTGTCAAACCATCTTATGAGGAACTGAGAGATCTGTTCGTCAATAAAAATATTTACAACACTCAGCAGAAATATAATGATATACCCGTTCAAATCAATGTACCTTCTACCGTTAATGATTACTCTATGACTACCGAGAGAGTAGTCGTTATTGGTAAGAAACCTAATTTGTACACTAGTATGAGAAATCCGTCCACAATAGCTCCTTTTCTATCTCCAACGCCTTCGACGCCCAGAAGTTACCTAGTGTCCACAATCACCAATTTGCAGAACAAAATCAATTTGGCTAACAAACCTATTTTGAGTAACAGTTATATTGATAAAATCAATAAATATTTGACGTTCACGTAGTTTCATAGAAATATTGTACATAATTTATTATTTAGTTTTACCTACAATAAATATGTTTGTATAGAAACTTTTTTATTATTCCCTTATCTACTTTGATACGATTTATGAAATAAATATTTCTTGTAGAGGTATGTAAGTCTAGAGAGAGAACTAGCGCTCTATACTCTTTGCCTATCCCGTCAGGGATGTATACCTAATCTATGTTTTTTTATATCATTAATTGTGTCTGAAAAATCCTATAAAACCATCCTTCAGAGCGAATAATACTCCATAATACTCTCTAAATACAATCAAATTGTCATTTTCGTATCTTTAGAGCTGTTTAAATTATCTATTTCAATTACAATTTATTTTATTGCATTGTCCTAAGGATATATTCACAAGACCCAATAACTTCTACAAGGCAATTAATTATAACTATAACTCACTCCTCTGGGCACTCCTGGCTATAAGGCTATAAGGCACTCCTGCTGCTCAGCAGGAGTGCCTCAAGCGCCGCAAGTATGCCTGTCTCGGGTCAGGTTACATATTTGCTGCATTTGCGGTTGAAACTCTGGGGCCTTGGGGTCCTGAGGCTCACCATCTTTTTAAAGAGGTCTCGCGCCGTCTAGTCGAGGCCTCTCGTGACAGGCGGGCTGGAACATATCTCGCTCAGAGAATCAGCATTGCTATCCAGCGTGGCAATGCTGCTAGTCTTTTTGGCACGTTGCCTCGGGATACCGATTTGGGACAAATATTTTATCTGTAAGTAGTTACATAGTTTCAACTGTTCTTTGTAAATATTATTAATTGTTGTTATTGTAAATAAATATATCACAAATGTATGAATAATTAAAAAAAAAATAATAAGTAGGTGATCTAAGACAACATTAGTGTCCATCACACAAATATCCGCACGAAGCCACTCTTGTTGTATATATAAAGAAAAAAAAAACTAGATTAGAACGTCTGATCGTAAGCTTCCCAGCCAGGAACTCTAACCCCTAGATCTGAGGGCCGTCAGATGAAAAAGATTAAAAGTACCCAGTACCAATCCTACCGCCTCCGATCTCTGTGCTATGATCAGATCACATTACAAGGAGTGCAAGACATTCTGTACACAAACCCGGGAAGACGATGCGGTCCGTGCTGTCGATTATTGCCACTCTCTAGTGATGTACCACGTTAGCTTATCGATATTATTGCAGAAGTTAAAAATATTTTTTTTTATAAAAAAAAACAACCTAGTTATCAAGTACAAGGTTAGAACTTCAAGGAACAATGTCAAGCGTACTGGATACCGGCGAGCATGTATGAAGAAACTGATGAAGGTGGGTAAAGCGAATGAGGTATGTAAGTTTGGAAAGAAATAGCACTCTGTCTGCTAACACGTGAGGGACTCTACGTGATACGTGTTTAATTTGTTATTATAGCCTTTTATTTATCAACGAAGAAGTCGTGGTGGCCGGGTGATTCGAGTAGCTCTCAAGTACGAATCCCGGCTGTACCAGTGAGTTTTTCTGAACTTAAGTGATTAGTAACAACACGAGCTTAACGGTGAAGGAAACATCGATTTCGAAGCAATTCAAAGGCGTATGTATGTACATTCGTGCTTGAGTAACGGCGACGGTCTCGCTATCTGTCACGTTGGTACCTACTACCTATACATCTCTGCCTACCCCTTCGGAGACCCTTATGGGAAGGCGTGAGGATATATTATTTATTAAATAAAATCAGAACGTCTTAAAGCAACAACCAGTACTATATTGTCTTTTTTTTATATCACTTGGGTGGCAAACAAGCATGCGGTCCGCCTGATGGTAAGCGGTTACCGCCGCTTATGGATGCTTGCAACAACAGGGGCATTGCTCGCGCGCTGCCGACCCTGCAGGAATCTTTTCACACCCTTCTTGAAGAATTCCATGCTGTACTCTCCAGGGAACACCTCAACGGGGAGCTCATTCCACAGCCTGAGCGTTCGCGGAAAGAAACTCCTTTGGAAGCGCACAGTGCGAGACCTTTCTGGTTCCAAGGCGTAGGCGTTGTAGGCGTCTAAGCGTCTATAGGCTCTTGATTCCCACCTTGGTAGTATTAAAATAAAATCTTGTTAAAAAAAACCTCTATGCGTTTTCTATAATAAACTCTCTTCCAATTATAAACTGTACACCTCTACAAATAAACGTCTTCCACTCAACCACCACTTGTCGACGCGTGCTTATCGATAACGATCACATCACTACGCTGCAGCAATGTTCCGCTGAGTCGGCTTGGCCGGGCGCCAGGGACGTGCACACTACATACCAATGTGACATCTTAAAAACTGGAATAAAATCACAACTTTGATTTTCTAATCAGAAAATGCTGTGATTCGGTAAAGAAGGGTCCTTCAAGACAAAGAACCTTGAAAATAAATTGGGAGGTTTTTTGCTATTACTTCATACATACATCAACACCCAGAGAATCAAACATTATAGGTAATTATGCAGGTTTCTACATCAGTGGCGTAATTATAGTGTACTAGCTTATGCCCGCGGCTTCACCCGCGTGGAGTTCGAAAAATTTGCTTTGGAAATGTTCCTGCTAGAATCGGTTCAGCCGCTATGCCGTGAAAGAGCATCATGCCTAATAATAATAAGAACTTTGAATTTTTAAGGTAAAAAAAAAAAAGTAACTCAATGAAACAACCGGGATTCGAACTTGCGATCTTTGTATCGCAGGCGACAACTCGAACCACTAGCAAATGTCACATTACGTCAGCCAAGCCATGTTGCCTTTGACTTCAACGCTACAGATTTCTGACAAAGTAAGGAATCATAAATACAAAGCTAGGCCTACCCTTTTCGTTCAGTCAATGTTTGTTTACAATGCCAACTCGCCCCTGGACAAACAAACAACCATTACAGCCACACTGATTATTTGCTCTGATTTATTAATGTTATTGTACATGTCGGTTCTAATGAATAATATGCTGTCTGAATGGAACGAAATCGTGAGAGACATGCCGCAAGGTAGAGACAAATTTCATAAGATGAATCATCTTAGATGATAGCTCACTAGTTGGAGAGACACCTGAAGAATAAGATGAAGAATATGCTGTCTATGGTAATGGTTTATTTTTCTAAATTCAAATATACAACAGTTAATTAGTTTGTCACAGAAAACAATATTACTATTTTAGCTGTATATTGTTCTTGAAGCTGTGTGTGTTTACGTGTTTATTTCGACTAATCAATATATTTTTACGGGGTTCTCACTAGCTGATATTACAAAAAGACTGGTCTTTTGTATTTACAAAAAATATAAAACCTGAACTTAAGTCCAGTGATTAGTCACACCACGAGCTTTTCTAAAGAGAGATTTCGAGAAAATGTTTAAAAAATAAATGTCCACCCGTGCGAAGCCGGGACAGCCGGTAGTATTATTATATATTATACTAGCTGTCCCGCCCAGCTTCGCCCGGGTGAAAAAGTAAAATTTCCTGAAACACGATCGCAGCGCCACCTATCGGGTCCAATTTTTATGTAAGCTATCCTTTCTTTTAAGTTGGATCAAACTGCATACGGTATAATGGTATCTATCTTTTGTAGTTTAGGCAGCGTAAGCAAAATAAGTAACTTCTTTGGTTGATTTTTTTCAGTTTGTGTCCGAAAAATCCAAATATCTTACGGAACCCTATTTTTTTCCAAAATAAAATATAGTCTATGTTACTCGTGGATAATGTAGCTTTCGAATGGTGAAAGAATTTTTAAAATCGGTCCAGTAATTTTTGAGCCTATTCATTACAACCAAACAAACAAACAAACAAAGTTTTCCTCTTTATAATATTAGTGTACCTAGATATAAAATCTGTGCGAGTAAAAACGCGGGCATATCTAGTCTATATTCATATAAAGGCTACAGCTCTGTACACACTACAATCTCATTAGTGTTACAAAACACATTTATTACAACCGATGGCAAACCTGTTCCATAGGAAACTAAGTAGGTATAGACTGAAAGTAGTGATTCCAAAGCAACGTCTCACTATGGCCGCATTGATGATGAGCCGGCGAGAGATGTACTACAAAAATTCTACAGTTGATATCGATGAAATATTCACTTAGGTTAAAAAAAATTTACGTGACGTCATATCAAGATCCTGACTTTCGCTTGCTCGTGTAG
Source organism: Drepana arcuata (assembly GCA_016069955.1). Lineage (NCBI taxonomy): Eukaryota > Metazoa > Arthropoda > Insecta > Lepidoptera > Drepanidae > Drepana > Drepana arcuata. Next base: position 27,271 of record JACCPG010003822.1, read on the forward strand.
AGCTCGGGACAATGAGCGCAACGGGACAATGAGCGCAACGGGACAATAAAACAAAGATAGTAAAGCGCCAGTTCTTCAAATTTTATAATCTATGTACAGTTCAAAAATCATACATTTACGCGAAACAACTAGTATAAAGAAAACATAATGTAAAATGCCTTTTTCATTTTGCTAATTTCAAATTTATTCGTACAACGCATAAAATGAAATTTCATCGAACTCTAGATAATATTTTTATCGACACTTGCACGACACGTCTCTTCAGTAAACACTCGACAAATAGCCAGGCTCAGACAAAGCTATTAGCATAATTTGCCCCGCTCTTCCCTTTTAAAAAAAGCAAAATAGCGCCTGAAAGAGTAAATTACGTATTTCAATGAACAGACTATACACTTTGGGTACCAATAACTATTATAATATAATTCAGATCAAATCAAAATATTTTATTTCACATAGCCCTAGATGGGCACTTATAAAACGTCGAAAAAGGTGCACGGTTCGGGTTGGTCGTTTCCATGGAGAGAACCGGCATGAAACTCCATGGTTCAACTCATTTGGATCATCAATATACAATAACAATAATAATAGGTTACAGTATTAGTACATAATTATGGGGAAACACCGTAGGTCGAACGTTACCTACTCGGACAATAAGGAATTTAAATGGACCTCAAGTAACGATTTTGTATGAAAACAAATAATCTGTATTTAGTACAAAGATTCATAATTTTGGCTATTCTTTCAATTCGCCCTACACAATAATTGTTGTGTGATAAATCTTAACACAGAACGCTTATGTTAAGTTTTACAGTTTTCTAGACGAAATACATGACAAAAAAAATGTGTCAGTCAAATGTCAAAATCATGTCAAGGAAGACAAGGCAGCCAATAAAATAAAAAGTAAATAATTTGTTTGTAAACAAGTTACATATTATAATAAGCTTTGAGTTTTTTGGTAGTGCTCATGCAAACAAAAATTTAATAATTATCCAACCGACCTACAGCGGCAACCAGACTTGTTTTATAAATGTGGGCACAATGAATAACTTTCAAAGCAGTCCTCTGAAGGTTTATATACAAGATTTATTTCGCGCCAAAGAAACAGAAAACAAGTACATTTATGAGCTGTTTGGCTTGAAATTTAAGAATGTGATGATACAGGGAGTAGTGACATCAATATACAATACTTCAGACACCGTAAAAAACATTGAATTGAGTGATCCTACCGGCACAGTACAGATTTATTTCGATTCTTCAAAATCTAAGAAAACACTCACAAGTGACACTATAAAAGACCTAAAAAGATCATTCACCATAATAGCGAGGTCTGGGGATGAAAACGTACATACTTTGTCCAAGTTATTTGACAGTATAATGGCGGTTAAAAAACAGGATTTTAGTGAAGGGAGCTATTTATGCGTTGTTGGTGATATATTTGTCAATGAACTTAATAGAATGGTATCGGCATATGAATGTGTAGTTACAGATGTCAAACGTGATATATTGTGGATAGAAGAACTAAAATATTTATATGATAAGTATTACATTAAGAATATGAATTAAATAAAACAATATTAACATAATTATGGTGATTAATTATCAATATTTTGCACAAAGTTCCCAAAATTCTGCTATATTTATGAACCTAAAACTAAAAACGTAAAATATATATATTTTAAGGTATACATATATAGTAATATTATGAAAAGGTGGATTAAAAAATATTATTAAAAACCTTTAAGACAAGGTTCCGAAGATACTGACAGCATTCCCCCTTTGAATAGCCAAAATACATTATCACAAGGATCTATTATGGTAAAGCTTTGGTGACTAACATGTCCCCTAATTATCATTGAAATTTAGGTGCTACAATTTATTTTGCTTTTAATGTGTCTCCAATGGAGGAAGCAGAGAGAGTAGAACGCCAGTTCTACCTCTTTTGCTTTGTCAAGATTCATCAGTGTCTTCAAATAGGCCAGATTCATTCTTTTGGCATTCCCATAATTGAGAATGCAATTGATTTGATCTAGGTAGTGGGAATGTGGTCTTACTCTGCCTCTTCTTGTACACACTTGATACATCTGTTTTTATGAGAATCTCTCTTCATTCATCCTTTATATATGTCCAAACCAACTTATTCACCTCTGCCTATCCCTTTGGGGACCCATGTGGGAAGGCATGAGGATATATTATATTATTATTATTTAAACCAACTTAACATGCATTTCTTCATCTTGACAATCACAACCCACACAAATAAATATGAAAATAGTATATCTATTTATGATAGAAATAATATATTTAACATATAACATAATGGGCTGGAACATATCTTGCTCAGAGAATCAGCATTGCTATCCAGCTTGGCAATGCTGCTAGTCTTAGGGTACAGCAATGGGGTACAGCTGGTTTATTATATTTCTTCTAATCTTAAGTTTTAAATGTATCAATAAAGATTGATTTTATCCATTACAAAGAAGGAAATTATTTCTCTTTAAAATATTGGCATTGACAAGCATTGGCCTCTATCAGTAAGAACTTGCCCGTATATACCAGCCCACTGCAGTTTCTCAAGCATGACTAATAAAGAGAATTTTAAATGTTATCTCAAACATATGTTTATTTTGCTTTTACGTTACGTATTTTAAGAGAGGTAGAGCATAACGAGTTTCCCGTTCGAGCTTGGAGCTGCCTGACTGGGGCAGGGCCTCCACCTTTCAGAAGTCCGTAGCCAAATAACAAAATTTTTTGTGTTGTGTTCCTACGCGGTGTATAAGGTTTCCAGTAATGAGCTCCTTGGGGAGGGAGGAGGATTGTTACATAATGTTGGAAGCAAGAGGGATTAAATCCATGATGCTGCCAACACACTATAACTCTCCGAACACAGTGGGAACGCGCAAGTGATACTTCGGTATCGTGAGCGTAAATAGGCTACGGTAACCGTTTCCCATCAGGTGGGCCGTATGTTTGTTTCTCAGAATACAGAAAGACCCAGAAGCCGCGTTGAGCTCTAATTACAAGCCGCGCGCTGTGTCCAAAAATCATAACTTGCGCCCCGCACCCGTCTCACCTCCACCCGCGTAATGTTGCTAGCTCAGACATTACTTACCCGTTTTGGGGTAAATGTTTAGGTCAAATATACTATTACACACACACTTTTAATGAAATCCACATACTGATCGGATTGCTACAAACCCAAACATAGGTAATTAAAAATATTATTACTACCTACTAATTTTAAACATAAACAGGGTTATTAGTTATTAGTACTACTACAGCGGCCAGCAAAAGAGGCATTGATGAACGAACGTGTAAATGTAAGCCGCAGGTAAGTAGCAGAACAAAAGTTGTTTGTTTTGATGTACAGACAGAATATACCCCTAAAAGCACGCTGACTAAGTGATTAACCCTGTATAAATATTTGTAAGCTGTTAAGTAGATTTAAAAAAAAATATCATCATCAGCCTTATAATAGTCCACTGCTGGACATAGGCCTCCCCTAATGAGTGCCATAGCGCATATTTTACTAGTTATCATATAATTATATAATAACTAATAAAAGTTTGCATTCTAGGGAAAATTACAACTCTCAATATTTGGCAACACTATTTACGACAATAATAGACCGAACAATTTATTCAATTATCAATTAACAAAACATCTAAATGCACTACTTACGTATGAAATGTGATCCCATATTGTTTTTTTTTAGCCCAGCTGAATTTTTACACGTTGGGACGACACAGGAAGGCATAAGTTAATTAAATCTTGGAGCTGTGAAGCACTTCACGCGCGATGAGTGACTAGTCGCGTTCGCGTAAAACTACTCTATTTTAGAGTAGTTTTTGAGGCTTCAGTATTGGGCGCGTTAACGGCTTCTGGTTCTTTCTGTATTCTGAGGTTTGTTTGCCACTCTTGTTGTATAAAAAAAAAATCGTAGGTTTCCTCTCCTTGTTTCCTTCACCGTAAAGTTCGTGGAGATAATCAATGAGGTATATTTTTTAAATCAATGGTGATAATCACAAATTTTGTCATTGCTATATGGAAGATTCACTAATCTAGGGTAATTTGAGTGGAAATGTCCCAAGTTATTATTGATATTGAATGATACATTCGGGATTCGTACTAGCATATCAATCTGTGTTGCAGATGCCTCGAACCACTTGGCCACCACGAGTCTAATAGCATGGTTTCTTTTCTCTGTGGCGTAATAGTTTTAGTTTGACAATGTCAAATTTGGTTCATGCATGAACTGTCTGTCCTGTCAGTCGGTAGGTAGTTAACTAGTTGCCAGCTTATTTATTTGACTATTTTCTTAATTTTTTTGTGCCGAGTGCATATTAATCGTAGGTACATATCAGGACTGATAATCAAGTAAGTACCTACATTAAAAAACATAGTTTGCTTAACAAAAGCAATTGTAACTTCGTGATAATAAGTACTTTGTTAATTAATATTTTAGGTTAAGTTTAGAAGTTTTGTCTTACCTTAATTTAGTATTGAAAACGTTGTTCCAGGACAATGTCTGGTCAAGGCATCTCTCCTGAAGAGGTCGAGGCTCTATGCCAGGTTGCAGATAATGCTACAAAGGTAATAAACTTTTAAATTGTACATACAATTTTGTAACTATTAACAATTTCTTTTTGATTTACTGAAATATCTCGGACACTATATGCCATCGCATGCCAGCCTTATGCTGTTGCTTACCAGTGCCTCTTAACATTGTGTTCAGTTTTAGTGTATTTTGGTCACATTGAAATTTGTCAACAAGTTATTAAGTTTTTTACATTTACTTTGTGTAACTTTGTCACAACTGAGCAAATTATTTATTTAATAGTGTAATTTCATTACAGACTCTTAATTGTAGTAGAATAACTTTGGATTTGCTATAGACTTGGGCCATATTACAAGCATCCATGAGAATGTTTGAGCATTTCCTTAATTTTATTTATTTATTAAAGGAACAAAAATATATCAAGTACAAAATTGTATGCTGTAGCTATAAACTGTGTATGGACATTAACACTCATATTTTATTATTAATATCTCATTTCTTATCTAGTACCTTATTAAGTTATCTCCATTCTTAAAAAAAAACATAAATAGCTATTACAATAAAGTCAAGGACATTATTTGATAAGGTTTATCAATATTTATATAAAAAAAAGCAGTGATGGCTGAGTGGTTTGAGTAGTTGCCTGCAACACAAAAATTGCAAATTCGAATCCTGACTGTACCAATGAGTTATTCTAAACTTAAGTTCAGTGATTAGTTACACCACGAACACATTACGGTGAAGGCAAACATCATAACCAACATACATCTGAGAAGCAAATCCAAGGGCCAATGTTTAGTCGTGCTTGAGTAACGGTGATGGACTCGCCATCTGTCACATTGGCAACTAACATATAGTTTCAGTGAAAAGTGGGTGTGTGGGTAATACCTACACATCTCTGCCGACCCCTTCAGAGAACCTTATGGGAAGGCATAGAAAGATATTTTTATGTAATATAAAAAAAACTTATTGTTAATATATATTTCCAGGACTTTGTCTTCCAACAAACAATGTACCGCATCAAAGACCCACGAAAATCCCTACCATTCTACACGGGAGTATTGGGTATGACACTCCTGAAACAACTCCACTTTCCCGAGATGAAGTTCTCTCTATTCTTCATGGGCTACGAGAACCCTGATGAGGTGCCCAAGGACGAGGCGACCAGAACGTCCTGGGCTATGAGCAGGAAAGCTACTCTCGAGTTGACGTAGTGAGTATGCCTTGTCTGTGCCTGTTACTACTGCATGGGTATATATTTGTTTGCCTTTGTATACTTTAAATTTAAAAAACATAGAATGGTTCTTCTTTTATTTGCCACTGTTGACAAAAGAAGAGCTGTCGTGGCAGGGTTAGGTTAGGTACTTGTGATTGTAACCAATGAGTTTTTTAAGTAAAGTGATTCTTCATTCAATGAAAATGCATCAATCTTTACAGTAAAGAAACACAGAAAAAGGGCTCCCAAAGAAATAGGAAGGAGTAGTACATGTAACTATAATGTCTATTTCGCGTGTAATATTTGGGTGCCCACATGATAAATGTACTAACATTTGACACATGCATGACTATACATATATCTTTGAAATATTCTCAAACACATTGAGGTATCTTCTGTGTTTTCTTTCACCGTAACGCTGGTGTGATTAATCACTGTCTGGTGTGATTAATCACTGTACATTCGTTGAGAAAAAACTCATTGAGACAGTCAGACTAAAATCTACAAAGTTTTGCAGGCTTAAGTCACTCATATGCAATGGCTCTTCATAAAAAAATTGTATAAATGTGAATATTTGTTCCTCTTTCAATAACTACTGAATGGAATTGGATGAAATTTTGCATAGAGATAGATTTTAGCCGGATTAACATATAGGTTGTGTTTTATTCCAGAAAAAATGTGTCCTTTGTAATAGAATTTATGCTAGTCTAACCATGTGTCACAGATATTCATAGACAAATATATATAGCAAGAGCCGTGGTGGCCGAGTGGTTCGAGCAGTTTCCTGCGACCCAAAGTAAGTTCGAATCCCGACTGTACCAATGAGTTTTTCTGAACTTAAGTACAGTGATTAGTCACACCACGAGCTTAACGGTGAAAGAAAACATCGAGAGGAAACCTGCATACGTCTGAGAAGAAATTCAAAGGCGTATGTATAGTCGTGCTGGAGTAACGGCGATGGACTCGCCATCTGTCAGGTTAGCACCTAATACCTAAATACCTTTTGGCGGAAAGTGGGTGTGTGGGTATTACCTATACACCTCTGCCTACCCCTTCGGGGACCCTTGTGGGAAGGCGTGAGGGTATATTATTTATTATATTATTATTAAATATATATATGTTTTCAGCAATTGGGGCACTGAGAGCGACCAGGTCACCTACCACAACGGTAACTCAGACCCGAGGGGCTTCGGACACATCGGCATTTTGGTGCCTGATGTTGATGCTGCTTGTGACAGGTGGCAGTCACCGTTAACTATTTTAGGTTAAATATGCGATATGATGGGTTGCAGATTCAAACTCTCGAATAATGGTGATTGGTTGATTTTTCGACCCTCCATTTGGTGAGATGTTGTGACATTAAGCTCGACCTTTTATTTGCTTAAAAATATGCACTGAAAATGTATATCTTTATATATTTCATTCTACTGTACGTGTGTATGTCACTGACCTCCTAACCGACTGGACCGATTTGACTGAAATTTACTGTCTTCAGGGTGATTCAGGTAGATTAGATTTCAATTGGACCCGATAGGTGGCGCCACGGGGTCTGCGACTTTTTCACCCAAGCGAAGCTGAGCAGGACAACTAGTATTATTTAATTTAAAATTTTTTGCCGTATCTTCTCCATGGAAACGATCAACCTTTTTCGACATTTTATAAGTGCCCACCTAGGCCTATGTGAAATAAAAATATTTTGTTATTGATTTGTTTTAAAAAAAATTATAATGCGTTTTTTTATAAGAAAAATAGTATATGCATTGAATGTCATCCGCGTGAGGGTAAGCGGTTATTGAAAGTTGTCAAGAACTTCACGCTGCGCTCTGTTTTTGTTTTAAACCGCATTATTAATATTACAGGTTCGAAAAACATGGCGTGAAGTTCGTCAAGCGACCGCAAGATGGCAAGATGAAGGGTCTGGCCTTTATCCAAGACCCTGATGGATACTGGATTGAGATTTTCAACGCGAAAGCTGTAGCCTAAGCTCCACTGGTAAAGTGCATTTATGAGACTGGCTGCAAAATTTGATCGAGATGAAATTTCTTTTTTTTGTCTTTCTTTGCTTTCAGGCCAGAAACCCTCGCGGGCGTCCCCAGAATACTATATCAATGTTTCATCACGATCTGATTATTGGTTTCGGAATGCATCGTAGACAAATATACAGAAACACTATTAACCCGCCGGTCCGCATGCCATTAGGAAGTACTTTTTTTTTTTTTTTTTCTATTTATTATAGGAGTTTTGTCGCATAGCGACTATGTCACTCCGTGAGGACACCTGGATATAAAGTACTTATATGTGGGTTATTAATAGGCGAAACAAATATTCAATTCAAAAGTGTATTAAATAAACACAGCCATGCCGAGCCAAAAAGACCACGTTCCAACTACCTGGATCAAATCGATCGGACACTTAAAGATGGAAAGAGTTCTCGAAAGTTTCGACTACCCTTAGCGTTAGTTCTTGGTCCAGATGACATCGGCGAACATGTATGATACTCATGATTGTGGATGAAGCTAAGAGGTCTGTAAGACTGGAGAGAGCTTGCGCTCTACTCTGCCTACCCCGTGAGGGACTCGGCGTGATAATGTGTACCTATGTATAGAATAAGTAAAATTTACCTAAATAGTTATAGCCACTTCACGCAGATTTTTCTTATTTGAAACGTTTTAATTTAATGTTATGTAATTGTAAAAAAATATTAAATAATAATAAATATAATATAAATATTATATTATACGGGGAAAAAATATTAAATCGATATTATTTTGTTAAAATGTTTACTTTTCTTATATATTATTATAATTTTATATTATATTCCTTAAAATATGTTTCGTGAAAATCGAGTGGTGGTAGTGAAGAGCGATCCACGACACTACTAAAAAGTTTATTCTGGAAAAGTATGGTGTCACACCACGAGGCTGTGACGTGCACGCAGGCTTCATCTCGTTATCGAAAGGAAGCCTGCATACGTTTGAGAAGAAATTCAAAGGCAAAGCAAAGGTCTTGCTTGACTTACGGCGACCTGTTCAATAGTTTGAGAGAGGTATGGCATAACGGGTTACCCGTGCGAATTTAGAGCTGCCCGACTGGGGCAGGACCTCCAACCTTATAGAAGTCCGTAGCCAAATAACACAATTTATTGTGTTGTGTTCCTACGCGGTTAATAAAGTTTCCAGTAATGAGCTCCTTGGGGAGGGGGGAGGATTGTTATATTGTGTTGGCAGCAGAGGGATAAGTCCCATTATGCTGCCAATACAGTATAACTCTCCGAACACAGAGTGGCAACGCGCAAGCGACACTTCGGTATTGTAAGCGTAAATAGGCTGCGGTAACCGTTTTCTATCGGGTGGGCTGTATGCTTGTTTACTACTCTTGTTGTATAAAAAAAAGTTGTCTTTGCGGCTTCTCCATCTCTCATGTCATCTATACCTACACCAGTCCGATCAATTTGATCTAGGTAGTTGGAATTAAAATACACACTCCACTCTCCGCCGTGAGGCACTCCACGTGATAGGTGGCGGTCCCCATCGCCGCCAAATATATATCCTCACGCCTTCCCACAAGGGTCCCCGAAGGGGTAGGCAGAGGTGTATAGGTAATACCCAAACACCCACTTTCCGCCAGAGGTATATTAGGTGCCAACGTGACAGATGGCGAGTCCATCGCCGTTACTCCAGCACGACTATACATACACCTTTGAATTTCTTCTCAGACGTATGTAACCTACATACGTCTCCTCCTACATAATCCTCTCGATGTTTTCTTTCACCGTAAAGCTCGTGGTGTGACTAATCACTGTACTTAAGTTCAGAAAAACTCATTGGTACAGTCGGGATTCGAACTTGCGACCTTTGCGTCGCAGGCAACTGCTCGAACCACTCGGCCACCACGGCTTTTTTTTATATCCGTAGTAAAAACCAGAGGTACAGACATAGGTAGGTACCAGCTTGCTCAGCCTGTTAAATCCGCCCCTAATTGGGAGAAAGTTAAAAGTTAAAGACGAACAATAATAATTTAAAAGGAGACGACCATTACCTACGTAAGTGTTCTGTTTTCCATTCGCCTACGTAATCTTAAAACAGCTCACCCATTATTTTTTAACTGAAATACAATTTAATATTATAGTTAAAAAAGTTGTAATTGGGACGGCAATATTGTAACACCTAATGGAGAATTATGGTTTAATGTAATTGTGACGTCGATATTCAACGCTTGAGTTTTGCCACAGATATAAAATGTCTAGATAGAGCGAGCCGTGGCGGCGCAGTGGTTCGATTAGTTACCCGCAACACAAAGATTCGAATCCCGATTGTAAAATAAGTTTTCCTGAACTTAAGTACAGTGATTAGTCACGCCGCCATCTGTCACGTTAGCACCTAAAATATATCTCTGGCGGAAAGTGCGTGTGTGGGTACTGCCTATATTCCTCTGCCTACCCCTTCGGGTGTCCTTGTGGGAAGGCGTGAGGATATATTATTTTTATATTATAAATTATCGTAGTTATTGACATGTTTTTGACGTGAAACGAAAAAGGATGTCTCATTGTCCCGTTACGCTTATTGTAACGTTACGATTGGAGCGAGAGCGCTGCACGAGCGAGCGAAAGGCACGATCGGCTTGCGTCGCATCTATCTCTCATCTTTGTCAAACTATGGTCCGTGAACTAACTCTATAGACCACCAATTTTTTTTATAAAAGCCCTTCAAGTTTTTATTTCTGCTGTTTTGTCCCATTTTTCACACTATTATATTAGTTAATTGCACGAAAACAAACGCCATTAAATACATAACACGATATATAAAACATAATGGCTGTTTGTAGTTGTTTTTCTATGGCCAGATGTTTCGAGTGACCTAGCCGGTTTTTAGACGATAATTTATTACAAAAGTTTTAAAATATGGCAACAAATATAATTGTTGCCATTTTATTTATATCTACACATATATTTGCGGTAAGTGTTTGCCTTTTAAAGCAAAAGTGTGTGCAAGAAGAGGCAGAGGAAGGCCACGTTCCAACTACCTGGATCAAATAGATCGGACTCTCAAAGACGGGAACGTTAAGAGTACTCGAAACCGACGAGCATGTATGAAGAGACTGATGAATGTGCACGAAGCGAAATAGGTATGAGAGTCTAGAGAGAACTGGCGCTCTATACTCTATGATATGTATGTATGTATGTTTGCCTTTTAAATTAAATAAAATATAAAAGTGTTTTTTTTTATACCACACGGGTGGCAAACAAGCATGCGGTCCGGCTGATGGTAAGCGGTTACCGGCCGGCGTCTTTCACATTTCAACACAGATCCTACTAATATTATAAAGATTCATGTCTGAGGATGTCGGTTCCTTTTTCACGCGGAAACTATTGAATGGATTTGGATGAAATTTAGCACAGAGATATATTATTAGCTGGATTAATACATAAAATTGTTTTAGTCCAGTTAAAATCTACCATAGAAATAAAATACATATTACACCTGTTACCGGGTCACAAGATTTCAGAAATCTATTGCTTCGTAAACATTCTTCAACCTTTTTACTTGCCTCGCTATTTTAATTATTTAATTTTCGCTTAACCGAAGTATTGAACCATCGAGGTTTAAAAATTCGGCTATTTTCTCAGTACATGATATCTTCACAATTTTCAGGCCGATAACTTTAATTTCGTACCAGCTCAACATAGTAATGTCGAATCAGATGGCGCAAAAACAAGATTTGTATGGAAATATTCTATTAATCCGAGACTATTTTCACATACTCCTATAGAACAGCGACAGCTTTTAAAGGAGCTCGTAACTGGAATCGATCCACAAGACAAAAGTATCATAAGGAAATCATACAAATTTGTGTTTAGCGATGTAAGTAACAGTGCCAAGAATAATCAAACCACCGCTACCAATACAGTGACAAGTTCGACAGTTGCTAATAGCTCTGCTTCAAATTTAAATCAAGATTTATTTGTTCTTAAAGAGGTGAATGCAAGCGATGCAAAATCCAAAAATGTTGCATCTAAAGTGATCCCAAAAGCAAAGGAAAGCTTAAGTGGAACGAATGGATCAATAATATTAAAAAATAATGAGATTAATGGCAGTGTTTTCGAAGGCCTTGGTAAAACAACAATTAATAAAGATGTTTCAAACGTTTCTAAAGAGGAAACGAATTTGCCAGATACCGATGCATTAAATAGATCTAAAATAATTACCGATAGCGATCTGAAGAAGGTAAATGATTTTAGAAGTAAGATTAATCCAAGTCTACGCTTTGATCATGATAATGTCAAAGAAAAAAATGTTGCGAGTAGTTTTTCTTACAAACCGAGTGTGGAAACTGACTCTAGCGGGATGAGTGCAATGAAACAAGGTAAGTTTGAGTCATACAACTCGATAGAAGACAATTCTGCTCATTATAATTATAAATACTTGAAAGGAGATATTGACAATTGTTTATCAAAGTATTGTGATGGAAGCCTTAGAGAATTTAAAAATTATAATTCACTGCATCATAAGTTGCCTACTAATATCTGCGTCGACGCTAGGAAAAATTTTGACAGCTTCAAATGGCTAATGCTTCGATATATGGGCCTAGTGCCGGGATTTATGGAAGATCTGGGCAAATTGAAACAATTGCACGTATTACTATCTTTATTTACGCGTATGAAGACTGCGTCGGATGCAGGGTTTCCTATAGATAAAATGATAGACGTTATCGCTCCCTTGATAGATTCTTTAACTGATCTTAATAATATAGATCTAAGTAAGACAGCAGTTCAACATGAGGAATATGACGTTCCTGTTGCACCTAGATCAGCAGCTACAGGTTTTGAACATGTTCAATCATCCATAATTTCTAACGTCGAAAATGCCTTACCAGAGAATGAAGAGATAGAAAAGCTAGATTTCAACCTACCCAGTACGAAAATACTGACGCTCAGGGATTTACAATCACAACCAATCAGACTTCGTATTGGAGAGACGATCGATATAAAAGACTCTGATACTCGGGATGTAGATAGATTTGTAAATGCACTTCTGGAAAAATATTATGGCATTCCGCCAGCCTCCCAAAAAAAGTACATGAGAGGACAGCATGTGAATAACATCAAAATTCCATTAAATGAGGATGATGGAGGTAAAGCAGAAAATCTACTGAAGACTGTATACACTGATTGGCCAATGGGATCATTTGTATATGATAATGAAAATGCAAAAAGAACTACAGAACATGACCATTCCACGAATGTTAATACGGCAGTAAATAGCCATTACCCGAAGAAAATGGAAAAACATGACAATGATTGGGAGATACGTTATAAAAATCTATTTAACAATGATCAGTCAGAAGACGGTGATAATTTAAAAGACAAGTACGAATTAAATACAGCCGAAAATGCTGATAATTTAAAAGACAAGTACGAATTAAATACAGCCGAAAATGCTGATAATTTAAAAGACAAGTACGAATTAAATACAGCCGAAAATGCTGATAATTTCGCTTTCCGATTCTACAATCAAGATAATACTGACGGAGAGAAATATGGCTTTTCGAACAGAGTAGAAGCTATTTCACCTCAAAGTGAAAAACATACATTATTGATGCGGAGTCGAGTTGAGAGCTCGCCTGAAATTTTGAGTACGCGTCAATTGCTTACTGCTACTAAAGGAATAAATTCTCCTGAAAATTACTTAGGCGATTTACTGACTTCTCTTAATTTTCCATTTTATAATATTAAAAAACACTTATCAGTTGGCAAATTTCCGTATATTTCAACATTAAAATATACTCCTAATGATATTATAAAAGGACTTGGACAATTTTCTGTACCAGATTCTTCAATGTTAAAACTAATAGCTTCTCCTAAGGCAGATGAAAATATAGCAACTAGAGCTGCCGCAATAGCACTGCCGGACATTACTGCACGAACATCGGCTCAAGATGAATATGCCGATTCACCAAAATTTAGGTGTTTTGGTCCTTTAAATAAGATTAGTAATAAGATCCCAGGTTTGGATGAAGAAGATTCAAAATTGCCACAATAGATACAGCCCAATCGTCATAGAGAGGAAGAAAACGAAGATCATCTAAGAACAAGAACATTAAATGTGCAAATTAATAAAAACCTATTTCAAGTATAAAATAATGTCTTTCTTTGATGATCGCCTTTTATTTCTTAAGCACGTGTCTATATCGATCACATTAGGGTGGGAACCTCAAGAGGACTCGTAACTGGCGAGCCTGTATTAGATATTGATTAATGTGGATGAAGCGAAAGAGGTCCACAAGTCTAGGGAGAACGTGCGCTCTACTCTTGCTTACTAACCCGTGAGGGACTCAGCATTATGATTGGGAGTGTATTTCTTTAAGTTCAAAATGCGAAATCAAGACAGAGTTATAAAATCATGTAGTTTTTTGTATACATTTATTATATAATAATATAATATATCCTCACGCCTTCCCACAAGGGTCCCCGAAGGGATAGGCAGATTTACATTATATACATAGGCAGGTATACATTTATTAAAAGATCAAAATAAGAGGATACGTAGGAATTTTGATTAATTAGTATAACAGCCGTGGTGGCCGAGTGGTTCGAGTTCGGCCTGCGACACAAAGATAGCAAGTTCGAATCCCGACTGTACCAATGAGTTTTTCTGAACTTAAATACAGTGATTAATCACAACACGAGCTTTACGGTGAAGGAAAACGTCGAGAGGAAACCTGCATACACTTGAGAAGTAATTCAATGGCGTATGTATAGTCGTGCTTGAGTAACGGCGATGGAATTGCCATCTGTCACGTTGGCACCATATATATCCCAAGTGGAAAGTGGGTGTGTGGGTACTACCTGTATACCTCTGCATTCCCCCCAGGGGCCCTTGTGGGAAGGCGTGAGGATATATTACTATGAGGAGTATGAAGCAAAAGACTTGTGAGAGTCTAAAATTTTATAATTCTAAATAAGTTATGCTCCGCGGCTTAGCGACAATTTGCAGTAAATAAAACTATCTAGATCAAACCGATCGGATACACGTCAAGAGTACCTACTCGAAACCGGCGAGTATGTATGAATAGACTGATGAATATAGACGAAAAAACTAGTAGTAAACAAAGTATGTAAGTCTAGAGAGAAATGGCGCTCTACTCTCTGCCTACCCCGTTAGGGACTCAGCCTGATAACATGTATACGTAAGTATGCAACTAATGTGTTCTTATATATTGAGTAAAAACCTTATTTACCTTATTCGTCATAGTGGGTCATATATAATTGAGCATATAATAGTTCCATGTTTTGTAAGTCCATTAAAACTACTCGTGTTTGTATTAGAGAGTCGGCAGTAGGTAGATTTATTTCATTATCAATGCACAAGCAGTGCGTACGTATTTCACATCTCGTTTCAGTAAACAGGAATTCATTAGCCGCATATATGCGGTCGGCGCGAAATGTTGAAAAAATTTGCTCCATGTTTCATTTGTCTCATCACTTTGGGATCCACGGTATGTATGTCTTTTATATAAATATAATAAAAATAATAATATAATATATCCTCACGCCTTCCCACAAGGGTCCCCGAAGGGGTAGGCAGAGGTGTATAGGTAATACCCACACACCCACTTTCCGCCAGAGGTATATTAGGTGCCAACGTGACAGATGGCGAGTCAATGGCCGTTACTCAAGCGCGACTATACCAACGCCTTCTAATATGCAGGTTTCCTCTCGATGTTTTCCTTCACCGTAAAGCTCGTGGTGTGACTAATCACTGTACTTAAGTTCTTTATGTTAAGTTCAGTATGTCTTTTGATAGTATTTTATAACACTAAGGTAGTTAACATGCATGTAAGACCTCTGACGATAAGGTATAAGCGCTGCCTAAGGACTGCGCAATGGATACATATAATTTTAGTAGGTACCCTTATACTCGATTGCCAAGGGTACTCGAAACCGACGAGCGTGTACAAAGAGACTGATGAATGTGGACGAAGCGAAAGAGGTATGTAAGTCTAGAGAGAACCGGCGCTCTATACTCTCTGCCTACCCCGTTAGGGACTTGGCGTGATGATATGTATGTATTACCCTTATAATTTTAAATTTGACGACCGCCTGGTCTAGTGGTTAGAGCTCCTGACTGCGAAACTTGAGGTCGCGGGTTCGAATCCCGCTGAGGGCAGATATTTGTGTGATGAACATGAGTATTTGAACCTTAGTCTTGGATGTCCTATGTATTATGTATATATCTATCTATATAAGTAAATATATCGTTGTCTAGTTACCATAACACAAGCTTTGCTTAATTTGGGACTAGGTCAATTTGTGTGGTATTGTCCCAGGTATTTATTTATTATTGTTAT
>JACCPG010003823.1:0-59303 GCA_016069955.1 Drepana arcuata
CTAACTCTGCCTACCCCTTCGGGGACCCTTGTGGGAAGGCGTGAGGATATATATAACACTAAGTGTAACGTTATACATTTAAGTGACACACATCCTTACTAATATTATAAATGTGAATGTAAGTTTGTTTGTTACGCTTTCACGTAAAAACTACTTAACCAATCATCATGAAACTTTGTACACATATTCTTGGTGGAATTAGAAGTAACATAGGATATATATGTATATGTACTTTTTATTGAAAAATACATCATTTTTACGAAGGATAAAAAAGACACGCCGACGAAGTCGCGGGCACAGCTAATAGTGCATAAAAATATGTAGTGATGGCGTTCAGGTCACTAGTTCCCGGGAGCTGAATTAGAGAGCCTAGTACCATGTTATTAAAACGGAGCCACACGGTTTCTAAGCTGTTCAATCAATAATATAATATTATATATAAATAATATAAATATATCCTCACGCCTTCCCACAAGGGTCCACGAAGGGGTAGGCAGAGGTGTATAGGTACTACCCACACACCCACTTTCCGCCAGAGGTATATTAGGTGCCAACGTGACAGATGGCGAGTCCATCGCCGTTACTCAAGCACGACTATACATACGCCTTTGAATTTCTTCTCAGACGTATGCAGGTTTCCTCTCGGTGTTTTCCTTCACCGTAAAGCTCGTGGTGTAACTAATCACTGTACTTAAGTTCAGAAAAAACTCATTGGTACAGTCTGGATTCGAACTTGCGACCTTTGCGTTGCAGGCAACTGCTCGAACCACTCGGCCACCACGGCTTCTTACGGGTGTACATTTTTCTGATAATCCTTACAAAACTAACTTGCAAGTTGTTTGGATTTTTCTGATGAGAAGTGTATATGTACCCAAGCGAAGCCGGGGCGGGTCGGCAGTATATAAAATGTTTTCTTCACAATGTTACTATTATTATTATTATTATGCACACTGTACGCCACAAAGTCGTGTGAAGCACTCAACATTCGGAATATGTCTATCGATCCCAGTAACCACGCCCGTGACCCCGCGCCTGCCTCAGTCAGGCGTTCTCTAGCCAACGCTACTGTTACACCACAGCTACTTATTAAACCTTATTGACACATTTAGTAGGTACACAACGCCACCATGCCCTTGATATATATATATATATATATATATATATATATATATAGCGTCTTTTTCCATATGATTACAAGATTTGAAGGCTTTCCGCGCCGTATTGCAGACATGAAATGCTAATATCAGTATGAATATAAAGCAACGTATTTAAATGCACATATATTCTACTCGGTGTGAAATATATGCGCATCCTAACACAAATACGGTTAGAGTGGACCTACTCTAACCGTATTTGTGTTTTCACGACAGTTTTGATTCAAAAGATATTAAAATGTTTTCAAATTGCTACCAGACAATAAATAATAACTATCATTACTTTACGCCTTCCCAGGGGTATTACAAGGGTCCCCGAAGGGGTAGGCAGAGTTTTGTAGCTACACTAACGTGAAAAATGGCGAGTGGCTAACTTTTTCTGAAGATTATGTACAGTGCTTACTGTACAGACTGTTTAAGTACAGAAACTCGTTGGTACAGTCGGGATTCGAAATTGTAAACTTTGTGTTGAATCACTCAACTACCGCGGCTTTTTGTTACCCAAATAAGGTATAGGTATGTATGTCACAGTGATGTTAAACGAAGTGCATGTTGCCCACAGTAAGCCAAGATGCGGATGATGAAACAAAACAAGTCTGCCCGACGGATGGGAGTGGCAACCTCCTACTGGACTGTCCCAACGCCACCCTCTACCTACGTTTCCCGCATGAGAGGGAATTAAAGGTACCACTATACTTGCTATTGTGTCTCTACCTTCTCATTTTTTTCTTCTTACATCTTTTATCACGTAAATTTTTATTTCTATTTTTTCACACGTACCAATCTGAGTGGGAGAAGCTATTTCGAAATAAATATATAATTAAAATAAAATATATCTTGACACCTAGTAAGATAAGGATCCTCGAAGGGATAGGTTGAGAGGTAGGTAGGGAGAGGTGTGCAGGTTGTACTCACACGTCCATAAGATAGATAATATGCTTAAGATAGGAGTAAAGAAACGAGCAAACGCACTAGTACATTTAAATTTTGTATATTTTTAATTGGAAGAGTAGCGACAACTGGTGGAGACACAATAGATTTTAGATAAATCTACATGCTCATTCTATTTACAATATACTAATATACAAAACATAATTGAAATAGTGTGACTCGTCTTTCATCAAAAGTTCTTTTGGGTGTTCAGTACTGAAACTCACCTTAATCATTCAAACAAGGCTCATTGTATTTTAAATAAATAACCTTTAAATGGGAAATGGCAAAGTATTCGTGCCTAGCTATATTTTTTTTTAAATTTTACTTATTTGAATGGAGGTAGGTTAACGGAATTCCCCATTGCGATGAGTAAGGTTTCCAGAACTTCACAGGGAGTTGTGGAACTGGCAAAAGGGGTGCCCAATTGTTTTAGGACCATTCAGTTTATTTTCATACAACCAGAGTGGCAAACAAGCTTACGGCACACCTGCCTATTGTCACCTAATTACGCTCACGATACCGATGTATCACTAGTTATTATTAATACTTATATATTAATTATTCAGAATACATATGGAATCCGTTTTTTCGCTTGGCCGAACGCAACACTAGAGTTAATATGACTTGATTGCACCACCAGGGCTGGCGTTACATGGTGAAGTTGGCTGCGCACAACAATGGCGCGAAACTTCACCATCAACAGCTCACCAAAGAAGAGGTGCCGACCATCGTGGATAAATGTCTCAGCTTCATATACGCGCATGGTAAGTTGCCACTCTTTTTACAAAACAAGGATATTTCAGTGTTATTTGGCTATAATGATGACTGTGCAGTGGAAAACCCATATTATTTTATTATTGCGAATGTGAGTCTGTTTTCATATATGTATTTGTACGCGATATAGCTTGAAGTTTAGGGGCGGATATAGGGTTTTGAAAATTGACATGTCAGCTCAGGCCGCTATAGCGATGTTCATAATGTGGATTGCCCGGATTTGATTGTTCAGCTTAAAAACGTGTCAATCAAAAAGAGCCCATATTAATTTAGTTTTCACTGTTCTTATATCGTAGCGTTACTATAGGAAAAGCTTCAAGTCGTAGTATGCAACGATTATAATATCTCAAAATCTTTGAAAAGTGTAACCTTATCCGACGACGACATGTAGAGAGCATATAATCTATTGTATAGCGCATATAGGTATGTAACGAAATTCAACATCGATTCGTTTCCCCCGCCAATAGGGAGCCTGACAGAAGGCATATACCGCCGCGCGGGAAGTAACTCAGTCCTGTCTGAGCTACTAGCGCGCTTTAGGCGTGACGCGTGGTCGGTCCAACTGACTCCAGGACAACATTCAGAGCACGACGTGGCCGGCGTGCTGAAGCGCTTCTTCCGCGACCTGCCTTCACCCCTCATCCCACAGGAGAAACACGAGGAGCTTGTCGCAGCTCTAGGTAAGTGCAAAAATCATTCTACAATCTCAAATTCATCTGAGCGTTATTTATATGATAAAGTCATACAAAATAAAATATCAAAATCAACATATTTTATTCAACGTAAGGGACACAGGTAACACTTATTGAACGTCACATACTTAACAAAGACTAAAGTTACCACCGTTACCAAGAAAACCAACCTGCCAGGAGAAGAAACGTCGAAACAAACGCCCGGGTTTTCTCTTTTAACACTTGGGTAGAAAAATATTAAATTACATATAAACTCTGTATAAGAGGAGCATTCATTGCCGCATGCGTGGCCATCAATAAATCTGATGGTACAATACAATAATGTCGTTTGAATTCTTGTCACAAATCTGTTGGTAAATATGCTGCTGTTCGTGTATAGGCGTGATATCTATACAAATATTATATGTTTGCATGAGATAACTCATATTATTCAGGATGGCTATAGGCTATATATCATTATGATACTATTTCAAGGGAGCGGTTCTGTATATGTATGTTATATTAGAATTTTGGGTGAAACCGCGAGGCATAGCTAGTAATATATAATAATAATGCGCGCTGTCTGTCTGAATTTATTCGACCCGGTGCCACTCAAAGTTCGAAGACATGTCGAGAAGCTCTTTGTGTCATTGAGACTCAGTAAATCATTGGTTCCAAACCAATTTATCAATTTATTCACATTGGCACTCCATTGAGGCCTATTGTGGACAATTGCCAATTTATCCATCCAAGTGTAATTTAAACAGCTACATAAGGACTATATCGTGTGAACAGTATACCTAATAATACGTAAAGATTTTTACATCTGCTATAAAGACCAAACTTTTACAAATGCTTCATAGTCTGGCAAGACCAAATGTTTGCACGTCACGTTGGGCATATGGCAAAGTTCCTAGCAATAGTGTAGTTACTACTTGCAATACAGATAGTTCTAATTATGTTCTAACATAGTTAGTATCCATTTCGCGGTAATAACTTTAGTATGGACATCCAAACATTAGTAATTTTAGGATTTGATTACATCTAGTAACAAGTGATCGCCTAGTGGACGATATTAGACCATAATTGTAAAAAACTGGATCCAATAAAAATAAAAATCCAACTACCTGGATCAAATAGATCGGACTCTGAAGGACGGGAACGTTAAGAGTACTCGAAACCGACGAGCATGTATGAAGAGACTGATGAATGTGGACGAAGCGAAAGAGGTATGTAAGTCTAGAGAGAACTGGCGCTCTATACTCTCTGCGTACCCCGTCAGGGACTTGGCGTGATGATATGTATGTATGTATGTATGTATTGTAAAAAAAAGGTTATAACTGTATCCAAATTTATCCTCGTAATTTTCCTAAAAGGGGTACAATGTTTTTTTAACGTATTAATACGATAATTTTAATATAAAGGGCCGTCTCGAGCGATATCCCTGATGTTGCGTCCATAGGTGGCGGCAACCGCTTACCATCAAGCACAAAAGTTAAAAAACATATATTTTGTGTGGCAGCAAAAGATGATGAAGCTGCACGCTATTTGGAGTACGCGCGGGTCATGTCGTCGCTGCCGCTCGTGGCCCGCAACACTGCTCGCAAGCTGTTCGGCCACCTACACTTCTTGCAGACCATAGCTAGCGCCAACAAAATGAACGCCGAAAACTTGGCGTCTGTCTGGGCACCCACAGTCATGCCCGCGGCTTTGGTAAGCCCAACATTCTTACCAACTTCACTTTATTTTCTCTCCCTTTTAGGCTAGCTCCGATCTTTATGTTCAATTCCCTTTCTACGCATTTCAGGTTATCCTCGATACAATCATATACATTATATTCTAAGGAACTCTGAAAACAACTATAGATACGTAAATTACTGACAGCTTAATTGAAGTAACAATAGCTCCAGTTTATTTTCGTTCCTTTTTCCACTCCTTTCAGGCTCGATATAAACTATATTTTAAGGAACCCTGATTTAAATCAGTCTACTGTTAGTTTAATACCCTATAGTGAAATCGAGCGAATCCTAATGAACATAATAATTTCAGACAAGCAATACGCTCCAGACCGCGTGGTCTTCAAAAGAAGTGTTCGTGATTAGAGACTTGATTGGACATTACGAATCCATATGGGTTCCAACGGAGGCCGAAAAGCGGCGGGAGGCTGCCATCAGACGCGTGCTGATGCGGGTGCTCAGCCACTCGGCCCCTGTGGCGCCGCCGCCCGCGGGGGACCTCAAGGCATGGGTGCATGTCCATGATAAGGCGACCTGCTACCAGCTCGCTGTGAGGAACATATTTTATATCTTACTAATATTATAAATGTGAAAGTTTGTAAGTTTGGATGCTTGCGGTTCTTTCACGGCCAAACGGCTGAACCGATTTGCCTGAAAGTTGAAATGGTGATAGCTTATACCTAGGAATAGGACATATGTTTTTTTTTAATCCTGAAAAATTCAAAGTTCTTATATTATAATATATGTTGCTCTTTCACGGCATAGCGGCTGAACCGATTCTTGCAGGAAAATTTCCAAAGCTACTTTTTAGAACTCCACGCGGGCGAAGCCGCGAGCATAAGCAAGTCATAAATATATATTCTTCACTCCTTCTAACAGGGGTCCTTGAAGGGGAAGGCAGGTCACTTTCCGCCGGAGATATATTTTGAATGCCAACGGGACAGGTGGCGAGTCCATTGCCTTTTTCGAGCACGACTATAACTACGTTTTTGAATTTGTTCTTTATCACAAATGCGTGTAATGTGATTAAATAATCATTTCTATTATAAAATAAAATAATATTCAAATAATGTTACTCATCAATACGTACATATCATTACGCCAACTCGAGTATAGAGTACCCCATACCAGTTCCCTCTGGACTTTCGCCTCATCCACATTCAATTTCAATTCACAACCAATTACCTCCTACATGCTCGCCGGTTTCATGTAGATATTCTTAACGTTCCTATCCTTAAGAGTCCGACTGACCGACTAGATCTTTAATATTCATTATGTACCTATATGTATATTTATGATTATGATTAGTCACACCACGAGCTTTGCGGTGAAGGAAAACGTCGAGAGGAAACCTGCATACGTCTGAGAAGAAATTGAAAGGCGTATGTATAGTCGTGGTTGAGTAACGGCGATGGACTCGCCATCTGTCACGTTGGCACCTAATATACCTCTGGCGGAAAGTGGGTGTGTGGGTATTACCTATACACCTCTGCTTACCCCTTCGGGGACCCTTATGGGAAGGCGTGAGGATATTATTATTATTATTATTTACCTATATGTATGTATATGCAGTTGGTTAATATCAAATTATATTCGGCAGCTTACACCCAACAAGACAAGCGCGGATGTGTGCATTGAGCTGAGCGAGAAGGCTAAAATGGATTCTCATTTGCTTATGCTTGAGGAGGTGATCCACCATGAGTCTATGCGACGAATAGTTCACCTGAATGAGATAGTTCTGGACGTAGTTCTGAGATGGAGCTACTGGGACGAGGAGGATAGGAAAGACAATTACATCATAGTAAAGGAGAACAAGATCATGTACGATATGGACGCGATGAAACAAGCCACCACAGTTTGCGGTGAACTAAAGCTCGCCACGGAATCTTCTAAGGCGTTCAAATTGCACATGTTTGAACTTCAGAAGTCACGCTTGTGCTACTTCAAGGACAAACAGGTATGAAAATATTCATTGATATTTTCATCCAATTGCGCCTTTTCATAAGACTGAATTTGCTTTGTTAAGTTAATTATGGTT
Source organism: Drepana arcuata (assembly GCA_016069955.1). Taxonomy (NCBI): domain Eukaryota; kingdom Metazoa; phylum Arthropoda; class Insecta; order Lepidoptera; family Drepanidae; genus Drepana; species Drepana arcuata. The sequence continues at coordinate 7,307 of JACCPG010003823.1, forward strand.
TAATGAAAAGTTCTTCAAACATTCCAGGGGTCGCATAAGATCGAAGAGTGGGACGTGAAAGATATCCTGTGGTACGTGGGCCACGAGCCCAAGCGGAACCCCCAGTCGCGCTGGGCGATCACCTTCATACCCAAGAACAAGCAAAAGCGGTTGGTACACACTTTTTACTGTGGCTTACATTTAAAGCCGTAGATAGTCTGCCGTAACAGAGAAACCAGAGAGGCTAGATAAATCCGACGATGTTTTGTTATTTCAATATTTCCAGAATATTGGCCTGTATGAATATTATATGAACGCAAATTTTATTCACTAACTGCTAACCAGTTTCGGATAAAATTTGGAATCGAGATACCTTGGAACCTATGTAGCAATCGCCGTTAAACATGTAAGTGTAAAAAAAAACACGGTGTTACACAAAATGCAGTGTTTTTTTTTATACCACTTGGGTGGCAATCAAGCATGCGGCCCGCCTTGCAACACCAGGGGTATCGCTCGCGCGTTGCCGAGCCTGCAGCCTGCAGAACATCTCTTCACACTCTTCTTGAAGAACTCCATGCTGTACTCCAACTCCAGGTTGGTAACGATTAGTGGTAATGTGAGGTTCGTTGTTGCAGAACGAAGGACAAACCTTGGTTCGGGTGCACCATAGCGGGAGCGGTCACCGAAGAACAGCTCAAGTGGACAGCGGCGCTGACGTTCGCCGAGCACGCAAGTATTCTGCCCATCCCGCGACTAATTGTGACATAGACATTACGATTATGAGACTACACTGTAAGAGACGTACGACTAACATGCCATCGTAAAGGTAGCTCTTATTGCTACCACCTTAAGGTACATACTAGTAGTGTATCACTGTACACTTTTCATTTAATGCATTCGTTCTTTAATATTTTTATTTGTTAAGGTGACATTTATTACAATTTATTTTCATTAGTCTTGATTAAGTTATTCGGCACTGTGAAACGTTAAATGATTGTAGCTCTTGTTGATACCACAAGAGAGTTTAGTTTCAAAACTGCATTTATGGTAAATTTTATATATAATGTTTTTTTTTTATCGTATTAGTTGGTAAGATTTAGCAATACATTGAGATGTCGGTTACTTTGGCTTTGGTTATCTATAATTTTTGGGTTTATATTTATTTGAGACGGGGTCGTAAGGCGCCAGGACCTCTACCAGCGCAGGAGCAGAAGCAAGAAGCCGAACATAACGCACACAAAATGTTAATATATTAAGTACCGTCACGTCAACAATCCTAAATTCTAAGTGTTGTGTTCTCGCACTATCGGCGCACGTCTGGTAGGCTATGGTCGCATTAGTGAGGTTGACATCCCGACTGTGGTCACCATGAAGGCTATTTCTTTTCTTTTTCTCGGTGTTGTGTACCCTACTTAGACTTGAATATTGAATATTGCAGTTGTCCTGAGCTTCTACCCTGAGAGTGATTTTGTTGACGCGGCCATAGAGTGCCACGTTCCGAGAGCGAGAACACAAACTTCATCACAAAAATTTTTGGTTAAACAAAAACGTTTTCAGTTCCCTCAGATTTAAAATGTTTTCGATTTTCGTTTCTATATACAGCGAGAAGTGGCGACTAATTGTCCCGTTGATGACGCAAAAGAGGCCGACTAGGTAGGTACCACCGCAGTGCCCGATATTCTGCCGCCAAACAGACATGTATAACATTTCTGTGTTGCGGTTTGACGGGTGCTGTAGCTAGTCACATTACTGGCAATAAGAGATTAAAACATCCTCTCCAGATAAAGAGTGCAATGCAGTGCCCCGCAAGCATTAGTGTGGCAAGTATTGCCGTTATAGGGACAGCCGTGACACCCCAAAATTACCAAAATAAGCCTCTTTATATCATTACATACTAAAGATTAACTTTGGCCTGACGATATTTTTTTAATAATGTACAGATAGCATGAAAAATTATATAGCTTGCGCACCCGAGCACACGCGCCGTGAACTTTGGCTAGTTCGCCCTCTTGAAGAGGTAGGTGCTGTCCCGGTTGTGAGGACAAACGGGAACTTGCTTTCAACTTTTGTATCATTCGAATTGGAAGTAAATTGTGCACAGATTTTACATTAAAAAAAAAACAGCAGAGCTCACCTACCCCATGACCAGACTAGCTGAAAAAACCGCCAGTGAGTAGAACCGCTGAGGTAATGTTAATACATCACCAAATGAATAACTAAATCATTAAAATTAATAGGTTCCCTTATCGCTACGATACATGAAAAATTTCATGGTCTACCAAAATCCAATACCTGTTTCTTTTGATATGTCAAGTTTAGCAACACACATAAACATAAAATAATAAATGGCAGTCTGAAATCTTATCATTTCTTTCTCGATCAAATGCCCAATGACCCACACAATACGTTCGACGGAGTATACCCCTGCTCGCTGGTCTCTCATCCCTCACTCATCTCATTTCAAATCATATTCCATCAAGAAAATCATTGATAAATTCTGACATTTAAAATTACTAAAATATGAATGAGTTGTATGCAAGTTCCCTATGAAGGCCTTGAAAGGCCTTCTAAGGAGTTGTATGTCCAACTAAGACTTGAATATTTATTATTGCAGATGTTTGGAGTGTCCATCGCTAGAGTTTTCTAGAATCAGTCATGGAACGCCACGTGTGAAGTGCGAATATAATTTTTCATGAAATCAATCACCTGGTCATAAAACGACAATTTACAAAAAGTCTAAACAATATGTACAAAATCAAGACTGGCTTGTCTCATTGAAAACTTCATGTCAAACCAGGTGGTAGGCCTCGCTGTGTAAGAGGCCGACTAGGTGGGTACCACCGCAGTGCCATATATTCTGCCGCCACACAGGCATGTATCACTGTGTTCCGGCTTGATGCGCACTGTAGCTAGTCATATTACTGGACATGTGAGACTTAACACCCATGTCTCGTGGTGAAGACAAGCGCACAGTTTTGAAATGTAAGCACCTTTAAAATTGCATAAATACACAATCGGACGCTTACATTTATCGCTCGGTACAAGGAACTAATCTTGCGGGGCACTACACTGTTATCGTACAATCCATCTTTGCGCTTTGGCCGCACGTCTGGTAGACTATGGTCGCATTAGTGAGGTTAACATCCCGACTGTGGTCACCATGAAGGCTATTTCTTTTCTTTTTCTCGGTGTTGTGTACCCTACTTAGACTTGAATATTAAATATTGCAGTTGTCCTGAGCTTCTACCCTGAGAGTGATTTTGTTGACGCGGCCATAGAGTGCCACGTGCCAAGTGCCAATATAAATTACTGTCTAATTTAAACTTGTATATAGGAGTTTACTCCTACAAGGTTTCGATCGAATGATTATATACAGCGCTGTGTCGTGACTCTTTATCCCTTTGAACACACTAGGTGGTAGGCCTCTGATGCGTTTGATACAAACTTCTACGCTGATGGTACTGAAAACAAATATTATGGAGTGCCGATACGCAAAAAGAATTGTTAAGGTTTATTATCAGGTTTTGAGCATTAGAGGAGTTATTCAAGGAAATAGTGAGAGATTGTTTGCAAGGTCGGCAATAAAGTTCGTTTTGTAAAGTGTGTTTGTTTCTTATATTATTGATGATCGTGAAGTTAATAAATTTAATTCATACTATTATTCATACTATATTTAATTCATACTAAATGTTGCTCGTGCACTGAGAAAAGGATATAAAAAAACCCGTGGTTCCGATGCTGTAGGAAAAAACCATAAACATCTAAAAAAACTTGTCTTCCTGTAATGCTCTCGTTTCACATGCACATTTCAGTGAAAGTCAACCTATGAAATTTAATCCACACAGTTGAAACCGCTGAGCTCACCTACTAATACCTACATCTTATATTTTGGGGTGTATTAGCAATCGACACACTAGAACAACAATCTATTTATACACTCTGTATACTGTCTTACTGCCTCGTCACAATTCTCATTAATTTACTACTTATACTTCGTAATAATGTCAGATTTTAGGTCTTGTTAGTGTAATGATGGTGTTTCAATTGTATGAGCATGAAAGTTTAAAAATAAATGTGTATTTTTGTTAAGAGATATGGGCTCTTTACTTACTGAATTAGGTTTCATTTTAATTTTTCTCCAAGTAGGCTCTGCGGCACCTCGACATGGTAAACGGTAGAATAGTACGAAAACGTATAGCTCGTAGCAATAGCGGTTAGATTTCAAGTATTGATAGTGTGCAATTTTTCTGTGTGTGTGTGTGTGTTTCTTCAGTCGATTGACAACCTGTTGTAGCTCTTATTCATTAAATAAGAGAGTTTATATTAGGATTTCTTAGTATTCATAAACTACGAAATAAAATAGTTCATTTCTCGGTAGGCTCTTCTACACCTCGATATTGAAAGGTGTAATGTATCAGTGTATTTATGATAGATTTTGCGCTTTAATGGATTAAGGTTTTCATATTTTATTAGAAGTATATTCTTAGGAACTTTTAATTTGAACGATAGCTATAGTTAACCTGATTGCCAAGGTATAAGACTGTATATAAGTAGATGTGTGTACCCGAATAAATTCTGACTGTGATTCAGAATTCGGAATAAGGCTCTTAGTTGTAAGGTACATTTTATTATTTTTATTTCTTCCATTTTTCTTATATAATGTAATGTTTCAAATTATTTGGTACATTCCTATTGTTTAAGTGGTTAAGAGCTGGTATCTTTATTGGAAACTATTTTTACAAATATTACTTTCAATATAAATATAATTTTATCTCAGGGTTTATCTGCGACATCTCTCTTAAAATCATAAACACTATATTTATTAGCCGAAAATGAAATTTCCGTTCAACAAATTTTTGTTTTTTGGGAACAGTGGATGCTGTTATTTGGATTGATTTTTCCTTCTCAGCATCATCATGCTGCCCTATAGCAAGGTTGGTTTTATATTCCTTTATGAGTTGTTATTGCACCATTCAACATATTCATTTTGTCCAAAATTCTTAGCATAGGTTAGCTTTAAGATTACAGGCTGCGGCATAAGTGATTGTAAAAAAGTAGATGTTTATCCGAATATTTTCTGATATTTAATCAGAGTTCGGAATAAGATATATCTTTAACATTTTCCTATTTTTTAAAGCTGCTTTACACAATGTTTTCATTACTCGTAAATTTTGTTTTAGTCCAAATCATTTTAACGTATATTTAATCTTCAAACGAAAATATTTGCGACTTTCCCTCTCTTAAAATCAGACGCATACATTTATTTGTTAAAATTGAATATATCCTCTAAATACTCCAGTTTAGGGAACGTTTGACGCTGTAATTTGGATTGACGTTTCGCAAGGTGTTTTTGTTAGTTCAAAACTCTGAAAAAAACATAAAACTATTTCATATTGTCCTAAATAACAGGTGTTATTAACCATTCGTTTTTATTTGTCCTTCAAACTTCTTCGGATAAGTTAGCTATAGGTAATGATAAGTTAAGATGTTATACATATATGTGAGTAGATCTGTGTATCCGAACACATTCTGAGTAGATATCGGATTAGGATAAATCTTTGTAATAATGTATGTGTGGGTTTCTATGATCAGCAGACTAGATAAGATATTAGTAACTCTCACTGTGCAATACATGAGAGTTAAGTTTATATAAGATTTTTTATATTTGTGGATTTCAAGTGCACTTTAATTTTACATGCTCTGTTCATTTATAGCGATCCAAATCTCTTTTTCTTTTCTTATAATAATGAAATACTTTATTACTATTGGTGTTCTTTCCTTATTACAAAATTTTTTTAACAAATGTATTTCATAGTTTTTCCGTTTACAAAGTCAATTTCGTCTTGTATGTTTGTTAAATTTGCATGTGTCTCTCTCACTTAAAATTTTAAAATAATTATATCAATCAAAAAAAGTTTCCGCTACAAATATTAGTTCTTTGAGAGCAGTTGACGCTGTAATTTCGATTGACTTAGTTCAATACTTAACTAATAACTTCATGTATGAAAAATAACAAAGATTTCATATTGTCCTGAAGCATGTTGATTTTTAGTCCATATTAGTTTATATTATTGAATCATATCAATAGCAATAGAATCAAATAAATATAGCACTATATTTATTTCTTTCAAAAATCTTAGCATAGGATGGCTAAAGGGTTATAATTGATTGCGAATAAGCTGATGTGTGTATCCGAATAGGTTCTGATTCAATCTATCATTCAGCCTTCGGAATGATAGATTGAATCGGTTTTTTTTATATGTATGTATGGTGCTCCGTTTTTTACTTGACTTATAGCTCCTTTAAGTAACGCAATAAGGTTTTACTTTATATGTATGTATGTAGTTGATTAAAAATTCAATAGTAGTATGAGCAGGTGATAAATCTAATATAAGTATCGTATTAAACTATAGTTAATATATATTCCAGTAAAATTTTGTACGGTTAGCGATAACTAAATAAGGCTTAAATTTCAAGGAGTATAGTCCAAGGATTCCATCGCTAAGATTTATTAACATTTAACATATATTGGGTGTCATAACATAGTTAGTATCGGTGATAGCATGTATGTCTTATATTATATAGGTCTTCAGCTCTATACTAGCCAACTGGTAGTGTTATTCTTATCGGTAACGTATTAAATTAATATATAAATTGGTAATTAATATAAAATTCTCTAATTTAAAGGTGTAGTTTATCTCCTTGCTTATTTATGTATTTATTATTATATTATTACTATTTATTATTACAATTTAATATTATTGTTATTTTTAATGTCCCTTAATTGTCTGATAATTTTTACTCTATTGGTTATCATAATTTTTAATCTTACAATCTTAAATTCAGAACTTGTGTTATGATGTAACTTCAGTTTGCTAATTATGTACTGGAAACAATGGCAGCTATAACTTGAATTAACCTATCTGAGTGATACTTTAGGACATTTTACAATCTCACTAAAAAAAAAAAAACTAACCGTTATGTCAGGCTAGCATTTACTATGACTTTTTCGGGCCAGTTATAATCGCAAAAAAACTTTAAAGCCATATCATTTATAAGACCAATTAACGATCTAATTTTGTCCTAAAGCAAGTTGTTTATCATTACATCAAAATTTCTAGTTTACTATTGCGCTATTTGAGTAATATTAAATTCATATTCAATGCTTTAATATATTTTTAGGATAGGTTTTTATAAATTTTTATGGTGCTCTATTATTTATTCGACCTTTAAGGGCCCTTTAAGTAACGCAATAAGATTATTATTGAATAATAATAATCTTATTGTTTTTTACCTAAATAGGTATGTATGTATGTAGCTATTTAAAACTTTCAAATCCACGTAGTATGTTCAAGTGTTCGCTTACCATCAAACGGATCGCGGGCTTATTTACCACATTCATAATAAAATATAAGTAGTAAAGTTTGATAATAGCATGTGTGTTTTACATTTTTGTTCTCCGGTCACTACAGCCAAATGTCAGTTAATCTTCTTGGCAACATATAGAATTCAATCATTTAATTTTTCTATTAATTGATATAATACTGAGAACGATGACGCCAAATACAATTCAGGACAATACATATCTATATAATAAAAATATATTTCCTGCATACCATTTTATATTTTTCGACTCAGTATTCTTTTGTAAACCATGTGGTAAATTTTCTTGAAACCAAACTATTTATCTCAAAAAAACGAGATCGTCTCGATCACTTTCAGGTGGGCTTTGGGAACTAAGTTTTGTTAACTTTATAGCTTATTAGCTCTTAGCTGGGCGTGACTCAGTAATTTGCGTTCTCCTACATTCAGTAATTTGCGTTCACCTATTTTCACATTCAGTAATTTGCGTTCACCAATTTTCACATTGGCGGAAAGTGGGTGTGTGGGTATTACCTAGACACCTCTGCCTACCCCTTCGGGGACCCTTGTGGGAAGGCGTGAGGATATATTATTATTATTATTATTTTCACATTCAGTAATTTGCGTTCACTTATTTTCACATTCAGTAATTTACGTTCACCTTTTTACACATTCAGTAATTTGCGTTCACCTATTTTTGGATTCCGCATATTAGCGTTTAACTTGTTTCACATTCAGTCATTTTAGTTGGCCTTATTTCACGGTCAGTAATTTATGTTAGACGGGTTAGAGTACCAGAATTAAACATAATCAGTCCATAAGGTTTGGACATTACACGACATATACACGGTAGATCCTGTTACTCTTTGTTTTTTTATTCAGACTAACGGACTTCTCTAAAATAAAATAGTTCAATAGGAAATAAACTTTTGTATACAAATTTTACATTGCCATTGGAATCTAGTATTTCTAGTAGGCTTATGTTTTATTTATATATTATTGTGGCTATCTTTATTGTATGGGGGTTCGTACTCAAACAAATATATTAAATTTGGATTGAGTTTTCTCGACACTCTTTTTAGGACTTACATATTCACAACTTTTTTATTTGTCTGAACTTTTTAGGACTTATTTACGAATTTCAAATAAATATAAAAATAAATTTGTTTAATTGAAAATAAACTTTATTATACTTATCTTCTCTATCTTGATTGAATTAAATAAAAAAATCATAACTATTTCATATTGTACTAAAGCAAAGTGTTTTTCATATCAACTTTGTTTTTGCATTGTTATTGAACGATCTCAGTATATATTTGTGTAGGCTAGGTTAGCTTTAAGCTGCGGCATAAGTGATTGTAAATAAGTAGATGTTTATCTGAATATATTCTGATTTTCTATCAGAGTTTGTAATAAGTTGAATTTTTAATATTTTCGTATTGGCTTATAGCTGTCGTCCTTATTGCTCAATTTTTTTCATTAATCATTTGTTTTAGCTTAGTTACATTCAACATAAATTTCACCTTGCTTTCGGAGATTATTTCAACTTTCTTTCCCTTGATATCAAACATGTTTTTTTAACTAAATATAAATGGCGCAACAAAACAAATACTTCAGCTTTGGGGACAGCTGTAATTTAGATTTTCTCAGGGTTTTTATTGTTACTCCAAAATTCGATTTATTCAAAAAGTATAAATCGTTTGTATACAGTCCTTAAGCAAGGTGTTTTTCATTACATATTAGTTTTTGAATTATTATTGAGACTTCTAAGGATATATTTAGATCATTCAAAAAAATTTACTTTAAGATTGGTTAGATATTAGGTTATCGCTGCGGCATTAGTGATTGTAATAAGTAGAGATGTGTGTATCCGAATAATTTTCTGGTTACGGGATAAGATTCTTAAAATAAAATCGTTACCATTTCGTATTGGTTTAGTTAGAACTGGTGTCCTTATTGCTCAATTTATTTAGTAACTCGTTTATTTTATCTTAAGTCAATTTTTTTAATTTAATTTCGTCTTGCTTCTCTTTATTTAGGTTGACTTTTTTAAGTTCTATATTTAGTAGGTTATCGTTTAGTTAAAACTGTTTGTCAAATAGTATGAAATTATTATTACATTATGGGTTATTATTGTCTCAGTATATATTTACTTCATTCAAAATTATTATTATTTCTTAGCATAAGTTATAGCATAAGCCATGTGCGGGTTATAGTTGCGGCTTAAGTGATTTTAAAAAAACGTGTGTATCCGATTTGATTCTGAGTTACTTTCAGATTCCGGAATAGAATATAAATGTATGTGTGGAGCTCCGCTTTTTACTCCACTAGTGTAGCTATTTTATGCTACGCAATATTATTTAGGTATGTATGTATGTAGTTATTAAGAACTTTCAAATCCAATGGTAGTATGTTCAGGTGATAAAATTAAAATTAGTAATGAATTTATATTAAGTTAGTAGTGTAGTAAGATTTGATAATAACATGTGTCTTCATTGTAGTTCATCTCATTTTAGTCATCAGTTTATACTATTTAATCATTGTAATTCAATGACTTAAAGTTTTCTAATGTTACATTTATTGTCATTTTGATTCATGTCTTGTTGTCAAATCGCGTAAAATATCAATAGTTGAGGTTTTGCAAATTGCTACAGATTATTTATACTGTTTTTGAAATTATGGAGTGTTATATTATTATTTCAATGTTTATTATTATTATTACCGTTATCATGTAAAATTAAGTTTTCTACGTGTTGTTTCAGGATATGTTTAGGAGGAAAATCAACTACAGCTTTTTTTAGGAATTGGGTTTTTTTACTAGTTTGAAATGGTTTTCTATCACTTTATTTATCAAATAATCCAAAACACAAAACGATTTAATATTGCCCTAAAGCAAGTTGTTTCTGATTGAATCTTTATTTATGGGTTGTTATTGAACCATTTCAGTAATTATTTCATTAAAATTCATTCAAATATTGATAGCATAGATTAGGCATAAGGTTATAAGCTGCGGCATAAGTGATTATAAATTTATAGATGTGGGTATCCGAATGTATCCACCAGATTTTGAAATAAGATTTATTTAGGCATTCAAAACCCTTATTTAATTTAATATAAGATAGGTAAAATTATAGCGGCGGCATAAGATTGTAAATAAGTAGCTTTGTTTATCCGAATACAAACTGATTCATTCAGATTTCGGAATAGGATAGGTTACTATTTACCATAAGGCGTTCCACTATCGCCAGACTAGGTCGATTCAAAACATAGCGAACCGTAGAGTAATAAAAGCATGGAAAGAATGTACTGTTTGGATGTAAAATTATGTAATTTTATTTCTCTTAATCATGTAACATCATTCTTATTAGTAATATATTTTATCAATGTTTTTTTTTTCATTTAATGAAATTTCTCACTCTAAACATGTTTATTGTTTGTAAACCTTTTGTTAATCATTCCTGTATTCGGCATAGTGAAACTGTTATTTGAATTGAACTTTTTTTATACAAATTAACTTTGAAAGACAAAACATCACTATTTATATTGTATGAAGAAAAACTTAATGTGTGTGTACAATATTTCTGATTATCATTGTGGGTATTTTTTGTATTTAATTATTTTCAAATATGTTGTTTTATACTAGTCTTACGGCACAAACATTTTCAATCACACATTTGGAAGCATTTTTTTCTACTTAATCTATATTTATTATAATATAATCAAATTAACATTTTTGAGTAATAGTTCACAGAAATATTTGAAAACAAAGCAGTTTTACCATCATTGTATCGTCGTCACTGTATTAACAGAATAATGGTCTAATACGTATATACGTCATCTTGATCAACATCATCACGTAATTATTAACAACCATTTAAAATATATGAACTATACCAGGTGGTAGGCCTCGCTGTGTAAGAGGCCGACTAGGTGGGTACCACCGCAGTGCCATATATTCTGCCGCCACACAGGCATGTATCACTGTGTTCCGGCTTGATGGGCACTGTAGCTAGTCATATTACTGGACATGTGAGACTTAAGATCTATGTCTCGTGGTGACGAGCGCAGGGACATACGGTCCTCTAGATACCGCCAAGGTACTGCTTCACTATGAGGCCATTTAATATACATATATGTACTGCCGCTGCGATTAGTCACTGCAGTTTGTGTGGGCAAATTTGCCCACTCAAATATATCACGAATACAACCACCATGGACCCAATTTAATAACAGTGATTTAAAAAGAAATAAGAAAAAATTAGGAAATCAAATACTCGATGACTATTCGATAGCCATTTAAAATAATTTTAATAATTGAATTCATTTAAGACCCAAAAGAATTTATTTTAGCCTCAAAATGTACTTTACGAAAACTATAATGCATACCCACAATCGTTAAAAATATAATTCTCTCTCTTTTTCGACCACTACCACAGGCGTGAACAGCAATTTTTTATTTAATTAATTACTCTTTTGTATATATTAAATAATCAAGTGTTTCGCTGATAAAGCTCTTTAGTTAATAAGTTTAGTTGATAAGTTAACGTTAAGTTGTAGTTACTCGCGGCATGGATCGCGTGAACTTATTCCAATTAATTGTAAAAAGTTGAATAGAGTAGTGCACAAAGTTTATTATTATATTATAATGTTCTTATATTCAATTATATATGTTATTGCTAATCGCGTCATTTATCTTTTAACTTCATCTTGTTTCGTTTTTAAATCTTTACCTTATCTTCATCGTTTCTTATATCTATACTCTTTAGGTACCTTACAAAATTGTACTTTAGTTAAGTGTCCAACGGTTGAAATCATGAATTACTTTAATTATTTACTGCAAATTTAAAACTATATTCAAACAGATATAGATTTGTTACATTTAAGTGTATGAATGTTCTGAATATGTAATGCAATAGTTTTATAGCTGTTCGATAATGTTAATAGGTCTACTTAAAATTGTAAGAGAGGGAGGGCATAACGGTATTTCCCGTTCAAATTGGAGCAGCCCGACTGGTGCAATACCTCCACCTTACAGAAGATCGCAGCTAAATGACACTGCTTTTATGTAGTGTTGTGTTCCTGTGGTGAGTAAGGTATCCAGAGCTCTACGAGGAGGCGTTGTGTTGGTAGCAGTGGGACCAAAATTGATTAGCTGTCGAGAGCTGGGGTATTGGTGTGGCGATCCAGGCGAGCTGGTGGGCATCTGTCCGCTGGTCGCTAGCAGGATAGCCTGGGTTCTATTCTATTATCTCCGCTCAAGAATGCTTACGTAACTGATTCATGTTTGGACCCAGAAGGACCCTTTGGCTGAATTGCTTGGTCCTTTCAGATACCAACAAAACGATTCCTCTTAATATTTTAACCGTTATTCAATACGGCCTAAAATAAGAAGAAAGACAATAGTTACCAAGCCTCCCCGTCCCCACAAAAAGATGAGGGACACAACATCAGGGTCTTCGCACTCTCATTATGGCAGTCATCCAACACCTCGAGAACGTAAACCTATTTGACACGGGGACAGAAAAATCTGTCCGGATAATCAGATCAGGTGGTGGTCTGCTCATGTGACTACTGATGGTGTGAAATTTAACAGGATTGACAACGCCAGCTATGCTTTAGTATTGTTGAGGCCAACCATCCATTACCAACTCAACGGCATATAAAAAAATTAACAACTGTGGAAGGCATGCGCGCGATGTGCCAATCAAATTCTATATTCATCATTGTTTGGTAACTAAAAAAAACTAAATTGATCTTTTTTATTTTACTAAATAAAGTGTCGTGTATAAGAAATGTAGATTATGTATTAAATATCGTCTTGAAATGTTTCAGAGTGTTTGAACCTCTTAAGTAATTCAGATTATCTTTTAGATATAATCTTTAAGTAATTCCGATTGTTTAAAAATCTTTCTATGTAACTTTATTCAGATTGTATTCAAAACACCTTCTTTAAGCAATTCAGATTGTGGTTGAACATCTTTTTTGATATTATTATTATTTAGATATCATCTTTCGGTAATTCAGATAATGTTTTAGATATCATCTTTAGGTAATTCAGATAATGTTTTAGATATCATCTTTCGGTAATTCAGATAATGTTTTAGATATCATCTTTAGGTAATTCAGATTATGTTATAGATATCATCTTTCGGTAATTCAGATTATGTTATAAATATCATCTTTCGGTAATTCAGATAATGTTTTAGATATCATCTTTAGGTAATTCAGATTATGTTATAGATATCATCTTTCGGTAATTCAGATAATGTTTTAGATATCATCTTTCGGTAATTCAGATAATGTTTTAGATATCATCTTTAGGTAATTCAGATTGTGTTTAAAATCTTCTTTAGTAATTCAATTCAGATTGTATTAAAATATCTCCTATAAGTAATTGTTCATATTTAAGTGTTTATATTTAAGACAATAGAAATAATCACACTTCCTCATATGTTTTTCCTATATGGCCATACATAATATAATAGGTGAAATAAAGTACATTTTAATGCTTTTCATATGTATTTAACATTAAATATATAATGGAATAGTGCAGTAAATTAGGTTTTATGAAAATATGTACACGTAATTATAATAATAATTAATAATCTATAATTATAAGTATATAGAACCTTATTAATGTAATTGTGTCTTTGATATTATAAATAATGTGTTTAGTTTTACTATTTCCTTATAGTTTACCCAAAACAGATTCAGATCATAGAATTCCCTTTTGATATATTTTTATAGCTTTACGATAAAAATCTAAACTTATGAGTCTTAAAAAAAACAGGTATTTTACACTAACCACACTGTCTATTATCGGTAATTAAATTTAGTAAAATAGTTGATACACACAGAATTATCTGTTTCTCCTATTGTATAACGAATTTTGCATATTACAATGTTTATTTAATAGAGGTGATTATATACATTCTATCTACTATACAATATATTTATATTATTATAAAATTTAAGAGCTTATATGTACGTAAGTACCTACATATCTGTAGGTATCGGACATTTAATCTGCTAAAGTTACCTTATTAAGCGTTAGATAACATTGTAGTATTAAGTGAAATTATTTGACTTGCTATAAAGCATTCACCGCGCAGCACGTTCTTATGTTATAGATAGTCATGCATGGCGTAAATACATGTATACATTAATTACTAATTGATTTATATATTACTATATAACATAAGTATATTAAGTTATTTTGTATACAGTGTGACCTTACAATAGGGTTTTTGTCGTCGCTGTATCCGACCGCCACGCCCTTAGAGAGGTCAGATGTTGGACATTAAAAACTAATAAAGGCACATTGATATATAATTATATACTCTAAGATAATCCAATTGATGATGCCAATGTGTTAGTGTAAGGATAATATAGTTGATATACGTGTATAATAGATGGCATGTTAGTCGGACAGTCTCTTACAGGTAATGGAATACGACGTATATGTATATGACAGTAGATCTCTTGTCGCCAGTGTAACTGTAACCAACCACCCTTGCGTTGTTCAAGTCCAAAGCGGACAGAAACCATTTGTATACATAACTATCATACTATGTACTTGTATTTGAATAATTGAACTATTTATATGTGTCTACAGTTATAAATTCGTGTCTACAATTTATATACGTGTCTACAATTATGTTAGGTATGTCTATTACTAATAATTGATTGCGCAAAACGGAGTAAGAGTGATTTTTTTACGTTTGCTATCTTTGTCATGTAATGTATTCTGTTTTATGGTTTGATTAAAGTGTTAAAATAGTTTGCATTCTTTCCTCAGACGACCAGACATCATAGTACATATAAAATTACGGGGTTTTATTAGCTCTCACTACTTTAACACACTTTATACCTATTTTGGCTAATCTCCATAACGCTAGTAGCCCATTTCCTATAAGCTGGCCGGCCATTATCGTCTGGCTAGATATTCTGCGGCCAGCAGTCGTGTGATGTAAACACAGTGGGTACTGTAGCTATTGAAATCACTGGGAAACCAGGGGGATGCAAATTAGCCGCAACGAGTACACTACGCTCATCGCAGCGAGCTTAGACTTAGCTTAGATTAGACTTTCCACAGTGTGCAACGATCGCAAGCAAAATTTGGTGTTAATTTATTTACGTCTGGTCGTCTGCGTTATTCTCGAATAATTTAGGTGAGTGTATGCTTATGAATATGATTCTATAATATGCAATGCATTTAGTTACGTGTGTGTCTAGCTAAGTGACCATTGGAAGGCCGTCACGTGCGGCGATAAGTGAGGTATTAGATGACGGATATAATCTTGTTTTGGCGTACTGATTCGATCAGCTGATGTTTTGAACTAGTTTTGGCTCTAAGCTGAATATATAATATTAGGCTATTTCTAATTTTTATGCATACAATATTATATCTTATTATAAGTTGGTCCTAAGCCTCAATTCGCGTGTAGCGCCGGCTTGGGTCAAGATTTTACCATCGATAAGTGTTCTTTATCCCTTTGAATGTATCGGTAATCATATGTCTGGCGACGATGTCAAAATTGTTGGAAAAGTCTGATTTGGTGCTAAAAAGGAAGGATTGGCACAGAGTACCGCTTCTAAACACCAGGCTATTTTTATTTGTATCCTAATTCAAAATGTTTCTCTTAGGACTCATATTTTTTTAAACTTGCCCTTCTGTATATTTACTATAAGTCGTAGCATTAAGCGAGTAATATATAATCATGTATAACTATAAGTACCGTATGTATGAATTAACTACGAATAAATTCCAAATTGTGTAATATTTCGTTGTATTTTATTCTACCCCTTAATTTAAGAGAAAGTGGGTTACGACCCCGACTGGTAAGTTTTCTCACAAAGGCGTAGGCTGATATAACAATTTACCAGTTGCCAACCTCATATTGAGAGGGTGGGCTGTGTAACTTGTATATGGAAATAGTGATTCTGCCTTCTGATAATCATCCCTTATGGAGTTCTTGGAAAAAGACTATCAAGAAGTGTTGGTAGGTACACTTCTTCACAGTCCAATTGGTGTTAGATGCTAGGAGCGAGTAAGCGGTTTTGTACCCCACCTCTTTAGCTGCTCGTGGAGCACCACCGGAATCACGTGTGCTTCTCAAAGCGCCATGAATTGGAACAGTTAAATAAGCCTTGAGGAAACACAGATAGTGCTTGAAAATCTCGGGGCTCCTTAATGCTGACACTCACTCAATTTGCTGTGATTATAATGTATATTTCAATAAAATTATAAAGTTTATGGATAATGGCGTGCGTATTGATCGCAAATCCCGCCAACTTTAAGACTCACAGCTTCGTCATTCGCAAATGATCAGATCATCTATGCGATGCGAACCATCTCCACTCTTTATTGTCTGGTTTTGATTGAGAGTTCCTGAAGCCGTACCGCAATGTACTATTGCTATTTATTTTGTGGCGGAAAAAATTGTCAATAACTCAAGTGTAGTGAATTATACCTACGGAGTTCAGTGTAGTAATCTTTGATGTATTCTTATAGGTATACACAAAGGTACCTAAAGCTGGCAAAATTTACTGGAAATAAGGTTTAACTTAAACTTTAACACCTTGCAAGGAATGTATTTTATTTTCTGTCTTCCTGTACATAATCTTACAGCCATAGGAAAAATGTTTATGTCAGAGAAAACAAGAAATATATACGTATCACTCCGAGCCATGGCTGATACGTATACCCATATGCATGCGGCCTGCCTATTCCTACATGGATAAAGCATAGTAGGGCGCCACTTCACTCTTAACTCTACACAAAATCTAAATGTTAACTATACATTGCAAAAAGCCATTTACACTTGTCCCTTTAATCTTCAAAGTAGGATTGCAATAGCAGTAAGGCCAGCCCCTGCTGATATGTATTTATAAGTAAGTTGCCGGATCAAATTCAATGACGAAATGGCCTTTCTCTCACGACCAATGTTATGCTAACTTTGATAAGTCTTCAATTCATAGAAATATAAACATGAATAAATTAACTACATTTCTTTCTAATAATGGCTAAATGTAGGCTCATACCTACATGAGTTTGATACTAGCTCTGAAATGAAAATCAGCTGAAAAAGTATAAATTAAACGTAACATTTCCAAACTAAATTGTTTTGTTCAGAATGCAGTATGAATAAATGTACTGAGCATGGAGCATCAGATAGTTATTTTTGTTCATCTTGGCTCGATCCATCAAAACACTCTGCTGAGTGGAAAACTAAAAGCACGAGAATATTCATAAATAACTCGCCGAGTGCAACGCCGATCATCTCTTTGTCCCGTTAAGGTAAAGGTAAGGTGAAGGAAACTTGTGTTACATAGGAAGCTGCTCAACGACCAGATATCATATGACTCGACGTAACGTAAGTATTCAATTCAGAATACGTCCTGCATAACCAAAATAAATGCTTGCTACGTATTAAAATACGCGAGGTCAGTTAATACTGGATTAGGAGTGCCCCGCGGATTCACCTTCGTTAAAATCGACTAAGCAGATATAACTTTAGCTTTTTTGAAAAAATCTTTCCGTAGGTAAAAAAATATTCTTTCTAGAAAAATCTTTCCACTTTCCCATAAGTCGTAATAAGACTAGGGTTAGTTCTACATGCAAATTTTAGCAATTTTCAACATGTAAATAAAGTAGGTAAGTTATAATTTCATCTTTTAGCATGCCCTTTCCTTCTGAAATAGGGGCCGAGTTGTGTAAGTAGTTCGCTAAAAATAATAATAAAAATAATAACAATTTTACGTTCGATCTGACGATCTTGGGATTTTACATAATTTGTTTTTTATCAGCAGCTTAGACCATGAGCATGTATGACAAGATGACCTTGGTTGGAGCGAAAGAGTTTCTAAGCTATCAATTATCTGCCTACCTCGTGTGGGATTCTACGTGATGATATGTATGTAATACTGTAGGGCTGTGCCTGTGCGACATAGCTAGTTGCTGGTTAGCAACCATATCGAAGGGAACAAGAGGTAGCCGTTTAAGCGACTGTACCTACGTACTATTAACAGTGAACTATTTATGGAACGAGCATTTACTTTGGCCGAAGTGAGGGCGACATGTAGCGGCCGTACCATGCGACGCTGTCTCCGCCGCTCGTGACCGCACGCTAAGCCGACGGTCGCATCCAAACAAAATTACTTTTTACATTAATAAACCATATTGCTCTAATTTGCCTCCGCCTTCTTTTAATAAACCTATGGAGACCACCCGTCGTATGTACCAGTTCTTTTTTACCGCTGTGTGACATCGGCCGGGTATTGCATTGCATGGTCACTTGTCATACTGTTGTAAATGTGCTGTGGAGTTACGGAGCGTAACATAGGGGCGTGATGGAGCAGAGTAAATCGAACCAGTTGACCGAGGAGGACATCGCCCGGGTACGTAGGCGTCAGGTATCAGGCGTCATAAACTACGCCCGTTTTCCGTATTAGCGCCACGCACGCACTCGTGAGCCTTTATGACCAATATATCATGCGACTTGAATCAGAAATCAAATGCAAATTTACGTCATTAACGATTATACAACCGTAATGTTCGATCTAGCAATTGATTGAGGAACGATACACGATTTGATGCGCCCTGGATGTTGTAATTTAAGTACTTCGAACGCGATAATAAAATTACTTTTATCGTTATTTTCCATATGCTATGGACTCTTGCAACACCAATAGTTATACATATCATATGCCGAGTCCCTCACAGGGTAGTATTCAGATTCAGAGTCTCATATTATTTAAGAAGGCAGAAGAATTTTTTTACCTAAACAATAATGGTATGTAAGTCTAGAGAGAACTGGCGCTCTATTCTTTCTGCCTACCACTGTCGAGTCTTACGGCGTTAAGATATATATGATAAGTCAAAATAGGGTTAGGTACTCTACCTAGTGTGGAGCGCCAGTTCTCTGTCTAACTACATACATATCTCTATCGCTTCGTCCCCATTCGTCAGTCTCTTCATATATGCTCACCGGTTTCGAATACTTTTGACGGTCCCATACTTGAGTGTCCGAACTGTCCGATCGATTTCGTGTAGCGTTTTTAATTAAAATTATTATTAGCGTAAGTGATCTTTGTAGCAAATATCCTCACGCCTTCCCACAAGGGTCCCCGAAGGGGTAGGCAGAGGTGTATAGGTAATACCCAAACACCCACTTTCCACCAGAGGTATATTAGGTATAGCGCTTATTCATTATATAAAATAATGCTTTGATAATCTTTTATCTTCCTTCCTCGTAAAGAACCGTGATTAAATTTGAAATCAGTATCAATGGACTATCAATACACGAGTCTAGTTTTGCTTATAACGTGACACTTAGCAATCAGACCTTGTAGTTCCTTACCTCAATTGTAGTTATCTTGATGAAGTAGCAGCAACTGTTAATCTGATTGCTACGGCATTGTTCGAGCAATGACAGTTAAAGATTTCGATATGGACAACCGGCGCTGATTTCAATTCTAATTTTCAAATCCTCATGTCTAGCTCGAGTTGTTTTAACACCCATATTCCAGTTGAGATATATTCAGTGTAGACTAGAGAGAGGTAGGGCATATCGGGTTTCCCATTCAAATTTGGAGCTGCCCGACTGGGGCATACCTTATAGAAGTCCGTAGACAAATGACACTTTTTTGGTGTTGTTTTCCTTCGCGGTGAATAAGGTTTCCAATAATGAGCTCCTTGGGTAGAATTGTTACATTGTGTTGGCAGTAGAGGGATTAGTCCTATTATGTTGCCAACACAGAATAACTCTCCGAACACAGAGTTATGTATATACGTAAGGGGTTCATGAAGGTGGGAGGGTTCCATCCGGAAAAATATACTGTTTTCAAAAGCTTTATTTATACAAAAATAGTGGCAAACAAGCATACGGCCCGCTTGATGGGAAGCGGTTACTATAGCCTATTTACGCTCACGATATCAAAGTATCTCTTGCGCGTTGCCGCTCTGTTCGGAGAGTTATACTGGGACTCGTCCTTTTTCACCCTCTTTTCAACCTTTTTCCACCGGAGATAAATTAGGTGCCAGCGTTGCAAGTGGTGTGGTCCAAGTGGTTGTTCATCTTGTGAAGCTAGTAGTGTTCTACTGAAATAACTCATTGGTTCATTCGAGGTTTAACTAGCAATCTTTGCGATGCATGACTACTAGAACCGCTAGCATTATTACGCAGCACATTTGTGTTACACAATAGTGCCATACGAACGTTAACATAGACACTAAAGTAACTCATGTCAGTCAGTATAACGAGCTAAAACAACTCGCCATATACCGTCCTAGCCTTGAACCAACATATCGTCTGCCACATTTTTTCATAATGTACCAACTTGTAATACGCGGTAACCTACATTCGGCGATAAAATCAAATGTGCGAATATCTATGAGTCTGGAAAAAGCCCCGCACAGTGCTTCAGGTTTAGTCTCTCTAGTGTCCTACTAGCTTGCTATCACAGACACCTGGTTATATAAAAAAGTGTTTAAGTTCAACAGACGAGAGTATTAAACCTCTTCACATAATTGAAAACAAAAGCTTCTCGCCGTAGATCTTCTAAATTACGCAACGTATTTTAATTCGCTTATAATAGATAGAGTGACTGTTGATTCAAGTGGAAGGTTTCTATGCGTATATTGTACCTGGAACGGAGTAGTATACATGAATTTAACACGGGTAAAGCCGTGAGTACAGCTAGTGAAAATATAATGTACACCCCGTAAGATTTGACCATCGTGTAATATACTACGTTCTCAATCGCAATTGTATTGAAATCGTGTAAAGTTTAACTATAAAGTTACAATACGTACATAAGACGTCAATATATATATGTCAATTTTAATTTTTAAAAAAAATCTGTAACTTATTTATAACAAGTTATAAACTTAGTAAGTTCATGAATTATTTTGTCATAGTGTTTACTATTGTGTATAGTCTTTGGTGGATTTTTATAAAAAGAAATATATAAGTATAGAAGAGCGATAAATTAGTATAAACGTTAAAATTGAAGCTTACAGAATGTTAGTCTATTATCGTAAGAATTATTAAAAATCTCAAAACAAACACTTTTATCGAACGACCTCTTCATACAGAGCTTATTTGACAAGTGTCTCATCTCATGTCTCTCGTGTCAACAGCTTTGCGCTCTCCCATAAATGATTTATTGGTTTTGAGGTAGTATTGTCAATCTCAGCCTAAGGTTGTGGTGCAAAGTAATTACCGCGTTCCGCTCCTATACTCCCCCTCACACGGTAACACCTTGCTTGGATGGAATGTTTAGTCGATAGTCGACACCCTAGCGCAATAAAACCTCGCAAAACATGCCGGGAATACCATTAAATTATTGACTGTAAAGTTTGTTAAAAACAGCAAAAAATGAGCAAAGTTTGTGATTTGGAAAAGCGCGAGGCAAGAGAGTACTTCGAAAACCAATTAAAATGTGCTTTCGTTAAGTTTGACAGCGTCGATGGCGATGAGGAATCCTCAGAGGTACTTATTTTTATTTATCTACTCCTTGATACCTGAAAATATGTTTCGATGTTGCTTTAAAAATTAGGGTAGGTATTATGGAACCTTTCGTTACATATAGGACTAGTCCAATACGTGTAGCACTTACCACAGGTTCAGGGCATTTTTGTGTTCTTGCGGTGAATAGGCTCCTAGATACACATCTATAATGACTGCTGGTGGGAACGAGAACATTTTATTATTTTAACTGCTGCATATCCGCTCTACATAAGATTGGCAACGTGCGAGTGATGGTTCTGGCTTGCGTCTGTAGACTAAAGTGACGTATGCTTGTAAGCCCTTGTAGAAAAAGTCAGTGCTTCTTTATACACACATACATATCATCACGCCGAGTCTCTCACCTGGTAAATAGAAAGAGTAGAGCGCCATTGTTCTTTAGACTTTCAGACCATATTCGCTTCATTCATCAACCCATTTATATATGACTTTTTCTAGATATACAAAGTCGGATATCTGCTCTCTCTGCCTACACCGTTAGGGCCTGGATTAATCATATATATGTACCAATGTAGGGTTGATTCAATTCTATGCATTCTTGGTGTAAATATTCGAAGTTAGTCTGATGTCTCGTAAATTAACATTTTAAATTGCGCCTTATTCTTTACAGTATATACATATATATCATCACGCTGAGTCCCTAAGGAGGTAGGCAGAGAGTATAGAGCGCCAGTTCTCTCTAGACTTGCATACCTCTTTTGCTTCGTCCACATTCATCAGTCTCTTCATACATGCTCGTCGGTTTCGAGTCCTTGAGCGTCCGATCGATAATAAGTATATTATTAGGAAAAAACATAATGAAATTCATATAACGAGTTGGGACAAACTATGTAGATTAGTTTGATGTCCTCTACTTTATAAATGAAAATACAAATAATACATTGTAAAGCGAGATGCAGTATTCACTAGCTTTCCGAATATTCTACCGGAGTATTTTTATTCTGTCAACGGAAACGCAGCCATAAAAGCTTTGATACTACCACGCAACCATACTTTTGGGCGACGTAGATCACCCCAGTTTTACGAATATTGCACATGTATCGGCGACATGTACACGGCAGAACTTATGTCATCGACTCAGTCAAAAAAAGTTCTTCCATAAATGTAGACGAAATTGAGCAACTTTGCTAAATAATATGACAGTTTCAAGAGTTATAGAAAGTTTATTACGCCGCGATCGTGCGATGCATAATTAGGTGTACTTAAGTTTGAAATAGCATACCTATGAACACGTTGGATCATGACTGAAGCAGCTGAATCCAGCGTTGAAGAAGATGCGGTGCAGGTAAATTATTGCTGCAGGGTCGACAACGCGCGAACATCGACTCTGGTGTTGCACACGCCCAAAAACCAGGAGTGCGCTTAAAAAGTTTATATCTTAACATAGTAACTCCGCCATTAGCAACTTCGCAAGTTTTGGATATTGCCATTTTTAAATACATATTTTATTACCGACGTGACAGATAGGGACAGTATCAATAACATTTCGTCGTTAAGTCGTTTATTTCGTTGATATATTTTCACCATAAAGCTTCACATGGGACTTATATCTTTTCACGCCTTACGCAGTTGGAATCTGTTCCAATGAGGTTTGTAACAAAAGGATATTTGTATTATTAAATACAAATCCAAACTACTTACAAAGATTTTTATAAATTTCTTACTGGATGACTATAACATGAACCTTGTCGGGAGAAAGGTCTCGAAGGGGTAAGCAGAGGTGTTAAAAACACCCTCTTATCGCCGGTGAAATTCAAGCTATTTTCATACTTCCTTACAATAATTACAAAAAACATATATGTACCTCACAAGGGTCCCCGAAGGGGTAGGCAGAGGTGTATAGGTAATACCCATACACCCACTTTCCGCCAGAGGTATATTAGGTGCCAACGTGACAGATGGCGAGTCCATCGCCGTTACTCAAGCACGACTATACATACGCCTTTGAATTTCTTCTCAGACTTATGCAGGTTTCCTCACGATGTTTTCCTTCACCGTAACCATATATGTACCTGCTACACAAAAATTAGAAGTCCGACTGTACAAATGTGTTTCTCAGAACTTAAGTAATTGTAATTATTCACACCACAACCTTTACGGTGAAGGAAATCATTAACAGGATTTTTTACCTCCTGAATATTTAACCTCCATTGATACGTGTGAGGAAATTCAAAATCGTATATATGTACACTACATATAAAATTATAATAATAATGTGCTTGAGAAACGGCTACGGTTAGCACCTAAAATATATTTCTGGCGAAAATGGATGTGTAGGGACGGGGACACTACTTACGCACCTCTGCTTACCCCATCGTACCTTAGTGGGAAGGCGTGAATATATATTTATTAACACATTAAAGAACAGTTGTAAAACTAAGTCGTATTGATTTTTGTTAGCGTGTTACAAAGTTTTTGTAACTATTAATATTACTCCAATAATCGTTATCTTGTTCGGAAATCGACTGCAATCCTACAAATGGCTTATCACTTCATAGTAAAAAGCATGGCTGCTTCTCGTCTGTCCGCTTATACCAGATTGTATAATATATCGTTTTGGGAATAATGAAACTACCGCTGACCGTAAACCGAAGTTATATTACATTAGCCCCGGAATATAGAGACTTGCATTCATCTCTCGTTGAAAATGAAATAAAACAAGCAATGAATAATGCGATCGTCATCAATATGTAGAGTGATCCTAATGGGTTGTTTACATGTTGTGTAAACGTTTGTGTGTGTTGTGTAATGTTTAATTGTACCAACCATAAGATATAGATAATTATATGAATTAAACGAGATAGAAGCCGCGGCTTGCAACTAGTTACATATAATATATTTTTATTCATTTTAAGAACACGCCAACTGCCTTTAGCGGCACAGAAAAACCTCAGTATCTATAAGGGTGCGTTTGAGGAAGTGCTTCATAATGGAGATGCATATATGGGTTCGTATTAACGCTCCCATTCAATGCTTTCGAAGGTCTGGATCCTTCATAATACGGTTGTGAAGCTGCACAGTGGTTCAACCAGTGATGTGGTACAACCAATTCGCGGGTAGGCAGAGAGTGTAGATCTATACGTCTACCCTCTCACTTATCCAGGTTTCGTTGACATACAATAAAGTAGGTAAAGTAGGTCTTATAAATTATGATTTGACTGTTAATACATTTCAATCGTTAGTTAAGATTCACCCTCCCAACATTGTATCCATCTCGAATCCACTTCTATACGTGTAAAATTGTATATACTGTTACTTCGAAATGAGTGAACTCTATGTGCGTAGTAATAAGTTCTAATATTCTACAACGCACAGACACAGACACTTTCTGCGAGCCTAGTACAGCTGCGGAATAGTGCGGGTAATTCTCGAAGGCTTTGCGAAAATTCCAAAATGTCTCTCTGCCTACCCCGTTAGGGACTCGGCGTGATGATATGATGATGATGATGATGATATTTATTGTTGTTGTTATTAGAGATTTTTATTAGAGAGAGAATCTGTGCTCTCATCACAATATAACAATCATTCCCCCCCCCTAAGGAGCTCGCTATTAGAAACCTCATCTTCATCAATACATCACGTCGTCGCGTAGCAACACACCACAAAAAAATTGTTATTTAGCTACGGAATTCTATAAGACGGGCAGCTCCAAATTCGAACGGAAAAAAACTAACTTTTTGTACTACTTTCACGAACTACTTGATGAAACAATATTATCATTCCAAATAATACATATCTTAATAATAATATATAGTACTTATTAATAATAATTAGGCCTCTTATACTTATTCCGTGTCTATTATTTATCACGTTCATACATTGTCCGTCAATACTGAGCGGAAATCCTGTTGGGGCTGTGAGAAGCGAAATATATTAGTATTTTATTTTTAAATCACTGATCACGCCTTTTCATCGTTTTGATCAAAACCTTCTCTTGTTTATTTTTTAAACTTTTTAAAGCAAAACTAAGCCTTTCTTTACATCAAATCGAATCGGTTGGAAATACCAGGATAACAGAATTGGAAAGGAGCTCTTCTGGCCAACAAAGTTTGTTTAAAACGCGCAAAACACATAGCAAGTAAGATTAAACCATAAGATCTAGGACATAGGGTTCAAACAACACTAAAGCAAGACACGCTATTTGCCTCTCAATTTGTCTATTAAGGACCAGTGAGATACCCTATGGAGTGATGGTGTGGGGCTGGCATAACAACCCAATACTGTTTTATTGATTTGCGTGAATTTGAATAGGGTATAATAACATGCTAAGAGGTAAAGCATAAGTTATGTTTTTGATGGTTGACTGAGCAGTAAACGTTCCCTAACTCCCGTGCCACAGCGGCCATTGATATAAAAATATCAATGACAGCGGCACACATACCTTACACAAATTGAAAAACTAGAGTACAATATTTGTATGAGTTTAATGTTTTACAGAACAAAGGTACGCGACCATCAAGTTCAAGAGGAGCTTAAATGTGCAGATAATTTGTAGCAAATCATAGGTGAATATAATCCTAAAAATAACGAACATATGGTTCGTAGTTTGTTTCAACAAATATGATTCCGCGCTATTGCTTATTAATTCAATAACTCTACAGATACTTACTAATATTATAAATGTGAATGTAAGTTTGTTTGTGAAAGCGTTTCACGTAAAAACTACCTAACCAATAATCATAAAACTTTGTACACATATTCTTGGAGGTGTTAGAAGTAACATAGGAAAACTTTTAATTGAAAAAATAAATCATTTTTACGACAGAAAAAAATGCCGTTATACTAAAATGGTGATGGCTTATCCAGGATTAAGAAATAGAATACATTTGAATCCCGAAAGATTCAAAGCTCTAATATGATAAAGGCAAAAATATGTATGTTGCTCTTTCCACGCGGGCGAAGCCGGGGGCATAAGCTAGTAGAGTATAATTGGAAATGTGAGCTTGAAAAGAATTTATCTTAAACTCATTTAATTGCGGACGCTACTCTACATACAAAAATAATCTACACAATCATTGAAATTTTCATAACAATACACTATATTTATTTTAATCTCATTCCTCTTCATCATTTCCGGTCTAAGACGACTACTTGCTGTGTCAAGGAAATGTTGATCCCAACAAAACGTGATAGAGTTGATGAGTACACATATTTTGTCCACAAAAGATAGTCGAAGACGTGCCAACTGGGTTCGGCTTATGCTGACCTAGTACAGCTGCGGGATATTGCGTATTTATGAGTAGTTCGAGTTTGCCTGCGACACAAAGGTCGCAAGTTCGAATCCCGACTGTACCAATGAGTTTTTCTGAACTTAAGTACAGTGATTTGTCACACCACGAGCTTTACGGAAGGAAAACATCGAGAGGAAACCTGCATACGTCTGAGAAGAAATAGTCGTACTTGAGTAACGGCGATGGACTCGCCATCTGTCACGTTGGCATCTAATATACCTCTAGCGGAAAGTGGGTGTGGGGGTATTACCTATGCACCTCTGCCTACCCCTTCGGGGACCCTTGTGGGAAGGCGTGAGGATGTTATGAAAAAATGCATGCAAAAATGTCGAAAGATTTTATGAATCAGTTGGTTAAAATTTCTCAGCCAATCTCGATTACATTTTTAAATGTAGAATCAAAAAACAGAAACCACTCGTTGCTAAAACCGTTAACAGATGGAGCTGTTTTTAAGCAAAGCACATTTTAAATACTTATAACACGTTTTAACAAATATTTTAGAGTATGTACGGGGACAGGGTATGGGGACACTTTTGGAATGGCGAAGTACTTTTTAAAGAAATAGTTGAAATTCATGTTGATGTAATTTCAAACTCAGTACAAATGATAAAAACGACAACTAAATCGCAAACTAAACCTTATCAGCTTGCCATCAAGTACTAATGTTGCATAATAAGCCTAACGATATCTGTCGACACTCGACCTCTACAAGCTTATGCGAGCCTGGTATTTGCGAAATAGTGCGGATATTGGGTGCGGGTATATTTTGTTAATATTATTTATTATTTTAATCATTTTTACATTAAGGAGACCTCACGGAGTGGCATAGCCGCTGTGCGACAAAACTCCTTATATAAAGAGAAATAATAAATGTTAAAATAAATTCTTCCTGTAATTGTGCCCCATTTATTATTATCCATCTTATTCATTTACTATAGAAGAAAATAAACTAAGCAACCCCCTTTTTTGTCAAAATATACATCAAATCTGTTTGGAATATCAGGAATACTTGATGAATGAATGATGATGAACGATGCTGAACTAACGTGTATAGGCCTCATAATAAGTTAATTTTAACTGTAATACGTAGCTCATAGGGATGAATTTCAATAAGAGAACGTTAAAGCTAAACAGCATTTCATTTCTTGTACGTAAAACAAGCGAGATAGCCAATATTGTGGAGGGATAGGGGAGGAGCTTAAAATTTTGGCATGGCAAATCAATGGCACATTATTGATTGGATCGGATTGTACCAGGACATTATGACTGTAAAGAGTTCTCATCTTAAAAGTTTGAAGGTATATTTTAGAACAGTGGCGAAACATTTTAACGCATTCCCACAAGAAAGCCTCGGTTATCGAATCTGTTTTATCCCTTTTTTGTACAAATAATTCCGCAGTAAGCACTGCAAGGCTTCTCGGCGGGGTAGGCAGAGGTGTGTAGGTAGTACACACATCCACTTTTCGCCGGAGATATATTTTAGGTTCCCACGTAACAGAGTGCGAGTCCACCGCCGTTATCTACTCCAGCACGACTATACATACTTCTTTAAATTTCTTCTCATCCGTATGCAGGTTACCTCTCTGTGTTTTCTTTGCGGGACCGTTGTGGGTCTAATCACTGTACTCAAGTTAAGAATAATTTTTTAACGAACTTGAAGCACCGCCACGTCACGTGGTGTCCACGGCTTTTTATCTTGTAGTAGGCACCTTTCCATACGAGTAACTAGTATGTATCCTGTAGATGACACCTAGATGCTGGTAATTGTATAAAAAAAGAAACATGGAGAGCTATGAAATGATAATAATAATTTCAAGATTTTTTCGCGCTTAAAATCAGTCCTTAAAAAAGATTTTAAACAAATGACTTACGAAATTACTGGCGTCGCTTGAAGTTTTTTGCTAATGGTTTCATAGACATGACCTGAATATATCTCCTATGACCTAAAATCGTATTGATACACCTCTGCCTACCCCTTCGGGGAACTTTGAGGCCTGTTACATTGTTTATATGACAAATATCAACGAAAAAAAAACCTTTTGTCTTCCTTGAATAAAATTCAGATAAATTTGAAAAAGTGAATACCGAACCCTTTTATACTGCCGCCATTACGATGTGTTATCTGTAACAATAAATTATACGAATGGTCTTGAAAAAAAAGGTTATACCAGAGTTTTCTGAAACTCGTGCCAGGTTACCATAGCGGTGACAGACAAGTTTTATGAGCATATGTGAGTATACAAGTATACAGTGGTATAATATAAGCGTACAATTTGGTATCGTGTAGGCATTCGCTTTCCTGCGCGATTTCTTTCGCACGTCTACTTTTTTTGTTTTTTGATTATTGCGGGTAAAGATAATAGAGTATATTAAGCCATTTGTTAATACTATTAGTTGATTTATCAAAGAATAGCGGCCCGACCCGGCTTCACACGGATGGACATTTATTTTTAAACATTTTGGCAAAACATTAATTTTATTTCTTGCAATTAAAATAGCCTATATTAATCAGTGATAAGCATTCAAATAGTGAAAGAATTTTTAAAATCAGGCCAGTACTTTTTGGGCCAATTCCTTACAAACATACTTACATACAAATCTTTCCTCTTTATAATATTAGTATAGAAAAACAAAGGTAACAGTGGATTACTTGCTATTTACGTGTGGAGAGTCGTTAATATTTATTATAAAAGTGAATAGTAGCTGCGCCCAACATGGATTTGACAGTGTTAGGGAGAGTCATCAGTAACTTTGTAAGTACCTTATATTCATTATATTATACATATATTTAATTATTTGTTTATTACATTATATAAGGTGCCAAAAAGCGGTCTGCCTGATGGTAAGCGGTTACCGTGGCCTGAAGACGCTTGCAACACCAAAGGTATCGCTCGCGCGTTGCTGGCCTTAAGTACTTTCACTTGAACGGTTACAATAGCATTATGTGTTATTTTTTTATGAAGCTGTCTTTTTTTATTTATTTTGTAAGATATATTATGCTCTGAATTTTTATATTATAATTTTATATATATTAGGATAGTTTAACAATGATATATTTCAAATCGTTTGTATAATATATATATATATATATGTATTACATATTATATGCAGGCAGTTTGTCAAACACTGGAAATCAAGGGGTGGAAGGGGCCTCTGCCTAGCAATGGCAAGTACCAGGCATACAGAACTAGCGAGAGCTTTTACTAAGCGACTTAGGAATGTTCGCAGTCTCCTCAGTTCAACTTTATTATTTACTAGCTGTGCCCGCGACTTCGTCCGCGCGGAAAAGTAATATTAAGCAGCATTTTTTTTACACCCTTAAGGGTAACATTTTTACAAACTTTGAATGTAATATTAATTAATTAATCAAGAGCCTAAAAAATAAGTTTCAAGCTTCTAGCTTCAAAAATGACGAAACTTCCATACA
Source organism: Drepana arcuata (assembly GCA_016069955.1). NCBI lineage: Eukaryota > Metazoa > Arthropoda > Insecta > Lepidoptera > Drepanidae > Drepana > Drepana arcuata. The sequence continues at coordinate 37,837 of JACCPG010003823.1, forward strand.
AACTTTAATCCCCTATTTCAAACCCTTACAACCCTTATTCGCATTAAAAAGTAGCCTATGTCTTTCCTCAAGGCTATTCATTAATTTTTTCATTTCATTTAAATCGGTTCAGTAGTTTAGGCGTGAAAAGGTAACAGACAGACAGAGTTACTTTCGCATTTCTAATATTAGTAGGGATACTTTAGCATATACAGGAATAAATTCTATCTATAGTCTTAGCTGGTATTCTTGGCACGTTGCCGCGAGATACCAATTTGGTTCGAATATTTTATCTGTAAGTTACTTAGTTATACAACTGTATTTTTTATAAAATTATTGTTGTATAAAATTAAGTCTGTTCGTTTACATACATACATACATATAATCACGCCTCTTTCCCGTAGGGGTAGGCAGAGACCACTTCTTTCCACTTGCTACGATCCTTACATACTTCTTTCGCTTCGTCCACTTTCATTATTCTCTTCATACATGCTCTTCGGTTTAGGGTACTCTTGACCTGGCCTTTTTTCAAGACGTCCCTAATTTGGTCTAGAAACGTCCGCTTAGGTCTACCCCTTCCAACACTTTCATTCACAGTCGCCTTATACACTTTTTCGTCAATCGTTCTTCATTCATTCTCTCCACATGGCCAAACCCTCTCAGCATACCTTTCTCAATTTTTGTCACTACATCTTCTTTCAGACCACAACGTTTCCTTATCTCACTATTTCTTATCCTGTCACTCAGTTTAACTCCTATCATACTTCTTAACGCTCTCATCTCAACTGCATTTATTCGGCTTTCATGCTTTTTCTGCCATACCCAACTTTCACTTCCGTACATGAGTGTCGGAACCAACACTCCCCCATGCACAGCCAAACGAGCCTTCGAATATTAATGCAGTTTACAGCAATAGATACAGGTATTCAAAAGGAAGGTTTATATGTATAATACATACATACGCATTATACTACAGAGAAGCAGATTTTTTATAAACATATTATCAGTATCCACACTGCACCCGTGCTAAGCCGGGGCGGGTAGCTAGTTGTTAATAAAATAAACTATCTCGATTAATTTAGCAATTATTTTTATTTCCTTGACGATGTTTTCCTTTATGTATCATCATCATCATCATATCATCACGCCGAGTACCTAACGGGGTTGGCAGTGAGTATAGAGCGCCAGTTCTCTCTATCTTTAATGTATATTTATCATTTTTATAATTGTCCTAACAAGTATTTTAATGTTTATTGTAAATATATAATAATATAATATATCCTCACGCCTTCCCACAAGGGTCCCCGAAGGGGTAAGCAGAGGTGTATAGGTATAATGTATAGGAGGTGGCCGAGTGGTTCGAACAGTTGCCTGCGACGCAAATTTGGCAAGTTCGAATCCCGGCTGTACCAATGAGTTTTTCTGAACTTAAGTACAGTGATTAGTCACACCACGTGTTTTACGGTGAAGGAAAACATCGAGAGAAAACCTGAAAATCTGAAAACCTAAACCTATATCTCAGGTAAGATAACAGTATTATCACGTTACTGTCCACCACTACGAGGACCCTTGTAGGAAGGCGACCCCTTAAGATCGCAGTGGTTCCTGAAAGGGCGTATTAAAAGCGATTTTAAAAGTCTAAAAAGGAGACAACTGTTTGCAACATGCTTCCACATAATAACAAAAAATAAACCATGCTTTGTTTGTCCTTTACAATAGAGCCATTAACACACAGCGGTAAAAAGCAACCATGAATTTTATGAAGTTGACAAATCGCGAAAAGAATGAAGCTTTTATGAGCCACAAAGCGACTATTTTGGAGCTTCACGCCTAGACAGTGTAGTAAAGGGATTGTTGCGTGTCGCCGGCAGTACGGGGAGTTCGATGCCGTACCAACCTCCCTAATCACACCGCACTTGTCCGATTAATTTGCATTTACAATAACAGTTTCGCCTATTCTTGTACCGAGCTCTGTCGCCTCGCCGACCGCTAGACAGCCAGTTGGCAGCACGCGAACCTGGAAAGTTTCCCCATCAGTCTTCAGGCAGGGAGACGACTTGGCGGACCTTTAAAGTTAATTTAATTTTGCCACCATGTTCGTTTGCGGTATCAAACCTGGCACTAGCGAGGAAGAGGAGGAGGAAGATGTTATGGACATCCTCCAGGTCCGATTGGAGGATAGAGTGCCGGGACCTTCAATATTACTTAACTTCCCAACCTGGTAACACCAGCGTATATGTTGTGTTTGTAGAAAAGACGAGAAGAATGCGAGCGCAAGGCGAGGAGAGGGGAGATGGACCCCCGGCTGGAGTTCACCTTCCAGCTCCTGATTGATGGGACCGGACTGCCGCGCCATGCTATAATGGATCATGTGTTCGAGGGGAATATGGTACACAATAATATTCACTCAAGACCCCATCAACAAAGCTTTGTGAATGGAAGACCTCTTAACACTGTCACCGATTTTCACAACTTCCTTTCCAGCTAGATGACATAAACCAACTGTTTCTGCCGCATATGAGGAACAAACTTCTCTGGTACTATCAGGACGTGGAAGAGATCGAGAATAGACCACAACCGGAAGGCACGAAGCCTCGCCAACAAGGGCAGGGGAAGCAACCACCCCCTCAGGTGACACTGAAGAAGAAGTTGTTCCTGTCTGATGGATGGGATGTCAGGTTCACCGGGATTTGTATTTACATGTTCAGGATTAATGTCAGTAAGCAGCTACCAGAGGAAGGGTTTCATAAAGACCTGTAAGTAACAATTATGTCTAAAATGTTGAAGTAAAAAAGTGATCGTAATTTACTACTTATTTTCTTAATATTTACCCCAAATTATTCTAAACATGAATTTATTTCTCGATCTCTGGCCTTGTCTAATTATTGCACCTGGCACTCCACCGATATGATGTAATTGACAGTTCCGATAGCCCTTGAAATTAATTGAATGCGCTATTTCTACCAGAAATATTGGCTATTCATCAAGGTTGGAAGTCCTGAAGAACAGCCAATCTTCTTGGCTCTCGATCTGTGTAACGACCACCAATGATGTCGAATATGCACCGAGCACATTTATCTAAGTTTATTGAAATTCGGTTTGTTAGATTCTGTGGCGTCCTCAACGCTGAGAAGGTGGGTTTGGTGACAGCTATTGAAAGGGTCATGGAGCACGTATACATGAGTGCTTTGGCTCACCCGAGCAGTGATGGCGACGAGGACGAGACAAGGTTCCCCATTGTGAAGAACCAATTGCTACCTGGACTGAGATCGTTTTGCAGTGCTTTGAAAGGTACGTAAGGAGGTGATGATATACTGTGGCAAAGGTAGAATCAATGTTGTATAAAGCTGTTTTGAATTTCCAAAATCATTATATTGTTCAACTATTTAGTTGGCCGCCCCTTAGGTGGGAACAGGGGCTAGGCGGCGGGAGTCTAGTGATCACAACGCACATGAGGTTAAGACAGAGATGACTTATCTCGTGATATCACAATAAAATACAAAATAGATGTATCACGCCTAGTAAGTAAACGACAGAAGTGAACTGAATTTCGAGCTTTTACATACATACATACATATCATCACGCCAAGTCCCTAACGGGGTAGGTAGAGAGTATAGAGCGCCAGTTCTCTCTAGACTTACATACCTCCTTCGCTTCGTCCACATTCATCAGTCTCTTCATACATGCTCGTCTGTTTCGAGTACTCTTAACGTTCCCGTCCTTGAGCGTCCGATCGATTTGATCCAGGTAGTTGGAACGTGGCCTTCCTCTGCCTCTTCTTGCATACAATTTTGCTTTGTATATCTGTTTCGTCAATCTTTCTTCACTCATACTTTCTATGTGTCCAAACCAACGTAACATGCCTTTCTTCATCTTTACAATCACGCCCTCATTCACGCCAGTTGATTTGAGCTTTAAAACTTAAGCTTGAAACTTATCGTAAATCGGAATTCAAATTAAGAATAGAACCAGTGACAATATATTACAATCACTCGCCTGCAATCGGATCTCTTACGGAAAAGTTCCACGCTCGGTACACAACTCAACATTTCGTATAAGCCCTATAAACCTACCGTCCTCAGTGTGCGAGGACGTGTGCAATCAGGTGAACCTTTTTGAGGATGGACAAGCCCACATGGCAGATATGCAAGATCACAGCCAGCTGAAAGAACTGGCCAAGAATCCCAACACTATAACCATGTTGGAGGAACGAGTCACTGAGTGGATCAAAAAAGTCATGGAGGTAAAAATGAATTTCATTAATGTATTTACACATCAACACGCCGTTCCTAATGGACTATGTAGAGAGAGTACATCGCCAGCTCCCTCTAAACTCACAAACCCATTTCGATTTATCTGCATCGGTTTAACTTCTTATGCATGCTCGCAAATGATTTGTCAACAGATTAATTCAATATTAACAATGTCATTGTTAATATTAAATTGTTGTCATTTGTTAATTTCATGATCACCATTCATTTTATCACAATGTGCAACTACATTTGTGTTATTGACATGCTTCCTCTAGCTTAACCAGGATTCGGTGCCGTAAAATAAAGTGGGCACCGCGTTGTGGGCAGCACCTGGGTATCCTTGCTCAGACTGTTACTGCCTATCAACGCCGACATGGCCCCATTCACTTAATTACCGGCGGTTATCCTTCTTTCAATATCTTTTACCATACTTTTCACCTGAGGAACATACATGAACATGTTTCCTAGACATACAAATTCGTTCATTTGCTCTAGAATTTCCCCATTTACCGATATAACACACTCAGTCACTTGTTTCTTTTGAAAAACAATTCTAAGTTCCTTTGCTAAACATTATGGAATTTATTTGGTCACTCACAAAATCATGACTTTTTAATGTAGATCTTGAGTGAAAGTGAACAACTGAGACGTGAAGTGGATTCAAGTGGACCTCAGGACGAGCTTGAATATTGGAAGAAAAGGGGCGCACAGTTCTCGCAGCTCGTGTCTTACCTACAGGTAGCTAATTATGCCAGTATTTATGTGTAACTACAAATATATCCTATTTTATGTTCTTTGTAAACTAATATTGTATATGTGAACTTGTACGTACTTACCATTTTAACCGATGGTCATGATACTCTGCCGAAAATTTACCAGAAGTAAAGACAAAATCACACTGATAAAAACCTCAATTTATTTAACTATTTTTTTTAAATTCTTATAATATATCCTCACGCCTTCCCACAAGGGTCCCCGAAGGGGTAGGCAGAGGTGTATAGGTAATACCCACACACCCACTTTCCGCCAGAGGTATATTAGGTGCCAACGCACCTAATATATTACATACACCTAATTTTTAATTCTTTTATCAGGACAATGAGGTTCAGTTGACATTATCATGCTTACAAATATCGAGCTCCAAAGTGATAAAGATCTGGAGGGATACCGATCACAAAATAACATTTTGTTACAACGAAGCTAAGGATAATGCCAAGTTTATCCAAGCAATGGAGAAGTGCTGCCATTCCCTGTACCTCGATGATCCTGTAAAGATCAAGGATTCTATTCTGAGTCTTCTTCAAACGGTCCGGCTGATACATAGCGTGTCCCAGTTCTACAACACTTCTGAGAGGATATCGTCTCTAATGGTGAAGGTACGTACTAATGAGTATTTATATATAAGAGAACTTTGGAAAATGAGACAGTTGTTCAATTCATATATGACAGAGCTTGACGAATAAATCTCCCATTCTCCACAAAAATGATTGAAAATATTCTTTAATGAGTTTTTCACTTTCATCTATTGTGTCCAGTTAAGTTAAGGATCCATTTAAGTATACATAATTTGAAGGAAATGGAAATTTGAAATTCCAGATCACAAACCAAATGATAGAGACATGCAAACAGTACATAACCTGCCGCTTCAAGGAAACCATCTGGTCCCAAGAGAGATCGATCGTGCGTGACAAGTTGATACACTGTATTAACCTGAACAAGACGTACAGAGAGACATATCTATTTGTGAAGAACCAGCCTTTTCTTCCAAACACAGAACAGTTTAGTTTCTCTGAAAATTATGTGTTTGGGAAGTTCGACACCTTTTGCAAGCGTTTAAACAAGATTATAGCTATGTTCGACTTGATGGATGACTACAATCATCTATTTGAAAAGAGGATGGAGGGCTTGCTTTTAGGAGAAGGTCAGTACACTGACCCGGTATGAAACCCTAAGCCCCCAGACATAATGTAGAAGTAACAACCATTACATGTAAACCACAAACTTGTAAGTTAATATGTACGCCTACCCATAAGGGTTCCCGAGGGGTAAGCAACGGTGTTTAAGTAGTACCCACGTCCACTTTCACCAGAGATATATTTTAGGTGCCAACGTGACAGATGAAGAGTTCATCGCCGTTACTCAGGCACGGCTATACATACGCCTTTGAATTTCTTCTCAGACGTATGCAGGTTTCCTCTCGATGTATTCCTTCACCGTAAAGCTCGTGGTGTGACTAATCACTGTACTTAAGTTCAGAAACAGTACAGTCAATACAAATTTATGTAATTTCCTAACTTTTCCTCGATACAACAGATTTAGAAGAAGCGATACACACGTTTGAACAAGCAAAGAAAGCAGTCACCACGTGTCAATATGACTATTTAGACTACCGAAACAATGAGTTTGATAAAGATTATAATACTTTTGAAGATAAAACTAATGCATTGAGAGAATCTATTGGGAATACCATCGAAGAAAATTTTTCTAGCGTTTGGGAAACTCCTCAGGGGATTAAGTTCTTGACAAGATTTGAAAAGGTGACCTTTATTACTTTTTATATCACTAAGGTGGCAAGCAAGTACGTGGCCCGCAGGTAAGCGTTTACCGCCGCCCAAGACTAGGGGTATTGATCGCGCGTCGCCGACTCTGCAGGAGTCTTTTCACGCCTTTCTTGAAGAACTCAATGCTGCACTCACCTCAACCTCAATATCTATATGTAGAGGAAGTGAGCCTGTTAGTCTAAATAACGTATTTGTTTCTTTTGTAAAGAGTTCGTTTGTTTGTAACGCTTTCACATCTTAAGTAATCAGCCCGTCGTCATGAAATTCTGTATATATAATTATATTGCTGATGGTTATAAAAAATACATAAAACTTCTCATCGAAAAACCACTGTCCCCCAGGAATAACTAGTGTAAGTATAAATATTTATGCCTGAGATGGATTTAACGTACCGTTTTACGCGGCTTCAGGTGAGCCAGAAGATCCAGATAACGAAGCTGAGCGAGAAATACGACCGAGTACTTAAATACTGCGAAAAGGAAGTGGATAAGATAACAAAGATGTTCAAGAGGCAGAAAGATGATCCCCCCTTACCGCGGAACTATTCTCCAGTTGCTGGTGAGTATTATTTTTTTATTAACAACTCCTGACGATTCCAACAGCGCTAACTTCATAAAGACAAAGTCTTAATCCTTTCTAATAATACGCGATCTAAAATATCCATAAGTCCGCGCCCAAGAGCTGGGATCTTAAATGTATGAAGCTCAGAAAATCTTTTTGGTACGTTAAGGTTCCAACCGGTAACCTTCACGTTGCAGGCACTACTGAAACCACTTGGCCATCAGGGCAATATTGTTGTTATTTCAGTGACTTTTCACGTTTAATTAAAGTTTATTAGGAAGGATGTCGTGTCGTCGTTCTCTTGAATTACTTCGATTATTTTTCTAGAAAACGCAATTACTGTCATAAATTTCGATTAGCTATAGTTGACAGAACTTATGAACTAAAATAATTGCTTTTGCAACTTTCACTGAGAAATTATATAATAACATGAGCTCGTAAATAGCCTGCAAGTCCAAGGGTCGGTATTCGTGTGTTTATTCACTACAGTTTCTCCTGCATACATTTTTATTATGCATATATACATATTTATATATATTGACCTAGTCCCGAACTAATCAAAGTTTGTGCTCTATAACTAAAGAAAAGAACAACGATATTCATACTTATATGGAAAAATACATATGACATCCAAGACTAAGGTACAAATACTCGAACTCATCAAACAAATATCTGCCCTCAGCGGTAATCGAACCCGCAAGTTTAAGCTTCGCAATCAGGAGCTCTGACAATTAGACACACACTACAAAAGGCTGTCTACACTTTAATTGCAATTATTAATGTAACAGGCCGTATAAAATGGTCACGCTGCCTGATGCACAATATGACGGAGACTGTCGAGAGCGTGTGCGCACACCCTGTACTGCGCGCCCTGCCGGCCGCAGCCGACATGATGCGCAAATACACGAACACGCGCACACTCATACACAACTATGAGGAGATGATGAAGGCTGTGTGGATGAATCAGAACGTAAGGACTCTCAAATAATCCAAAGAGGTACTTACACACAGAGAGGTAGATCATAGCCCTCTCTAGACTTACAGATGCTTTGCCCTTCATCTACTAATCTGCATACAAACTCGAAGGTTGCGAATACTCTCGACGTTCACATCCCTAATTGTCCAATCGTTTTTATTCAGGAAGTTGGATGTGGCTTTCATTAGGTGAGATATGTTGGTTGGATAATACTGCCTCTTTCTTAATATGGAGAGCTTTTAGACCTCCAGGAATCAACCGGCGAAGCACACACGTGTAATCTGTTTTTTTTACGTATGCCACAGCTTTGGGACGTAGATGACAGCTTGAATAACACTTTGCTGCGGATTGACGATGCCGGCCATATCACGGTGAACCTAGATAGGACCATTAAGCTGCTCATCAGGGAGTCCGACTGCCTGGTGAAGATGGGAGTGGAACTGCCCATAGTGTGCCATTCGCTTTACGCCAAAAAGAACTACTTTACTCTCGTCAATGACTCTTTGCGGGTAAGTTTCAGGCTTGGCTTGCTATACAGCCTTCATGAATAACTGTGCTCCTATAAAAAGCTGTGCCCTCGTAGTTTTTATCAGGTAAAAGTTGATTTCATCTTATTTAGATTAAGTTTGATGAACAAATCATATTCTTTATGTTATAAAAAAACAGTCTGCGCCAATTTTCATACATTTCCGTTCAGTAATTCAAAGCGGAACAGACATATTCACAAACTTTCGCATGAATAACATTGGTAGGTTAATTTCCATTTTTAAAAAGCCATTTTCTAAGCAAAGCCTCTTCTCCTCCACAGTTCCTTTTAGAAGACTATTTGCGCACTGTACGGCGCGTGAAACTGGAGGTGCGTCCTCTCTTCCTGCCCCAGGTGGTCAGGCTCTCCTCCCTTCTACTGCCAGCCCTTCGCACTGTCTGCTGGACCAGCGACGACTGGCAAGTGTTCATCGACCGCGCCAATGCAGCCATCAACAGTTTCGATGTGTTGGTCACCAGGGTTCATGACATCTATACGAATAGGATTATCTACATGCTCTCCGGCATGCAAGAGGTCACGCTGATAACTTTGCCAGGTAAGTAGAGTACCGTAAAATTTAACTTCTAATTGCAGAAAATAAAGTAGCCTTCTTGACAGACCAATGCATAAGCGCTTTTGTTTTGCAGAAGAAACGCCATGGTCTGTAGACGAATTCATTGAACATGTGGAATCTGGCTGTCGGTAAGTTTTCACACATGTGTATTTGTGGTACAGCACAGCAAACAAACGTCATACTTAAGTACAGTGGTGGTGGTCGAGAAGTGTTTATTACGTGAAAGGGAACCAAAAAGAAAACCGTGGAGGTTCGCAGTTTCTTTCCCAGATAGAAGATTCCCAGTATTTTTCTTGGAAATTATGGAATCTATCTTACTAATATTATAAATGTGAAAGTTTGTATGTTTGGATGTTTGCGGTTCTTTCACGGCCAAACGGCTGAACCGATTTGGCTGAAAGTTAAAATGGTGATAGCTTATACCTATATAGGAATAGAATATGGCAATTTTTTTTTAATCCCGAAATATTTAAAGTTCTTATATTATAATGTATTATATTATCTCTCACGGCATAGCGACTGAATCGATTCTAGCAGGAAAATTTTCAAAGCTACTTTTTCAAACTCCACGCGGGCGAAGCCGCGGGCATTAGCTAGTAGTTTTATATTTCTTATGTGAAGTCCCTCACATTCAATAAAATATGTATATATTAATCTTTTTTGGTTTATATTGCTTAAAAAAATAGAACTTCGCAAGTACCAACCATGAAAATACATCGGTAGGTAATGATATATTTCTGGCGATTCCAGTAATGCTTGCGTGGAACTTAATCGCAAAAGCCTGATGGTTGAGGAAGCAGTGGAAGAGGTCCTTGACCTTGTGCGGAAGGCAGCGCAGCAAATCAAGCCGACAGAAATAAACCCGGACTTTGAATTTTTAATAGCTGAAGGTACAGGTATCCAAAATTATTTGACTTTTTTTAAGCCACGATGGCCGAGTGGTTCGTTTCATCGCTAGCAATACAAATATTGCAAGTTCGAATCCTGACTGTACCAATGAGTTTTTATAAACTTTAGAACAGCGAATAGTCATACCACGAGCTTTACGGTGAAGGAAGACATGGATGGAGTAAAACCTGCATATGTTTGAGTATAAATTCAAAGTAACCGTAAAGCTCGTGTAACTATAGCTATGCCATATATATATATATATATATATATATATATGTGTATATATATATATATGTGCTTGAGAAGACAAGACTCACGTGGACTAGTTTCCGTTGTACAAGCTGTGCTTAGTTGTGAGTAGTTGATTCTGGATGCACGTTGTTCTAAATATCGTATGATTATTTACTTTGCCAGATGACCCTCAAGTGTGCAGCGCCGCAGCATCGACGGGCAATGAGTCTACGGCCAGTGGGCAGCAAGATTGGTCAGCAGTGTGGGAGTGTTTCGAGAACCCACATCGCTTACTATCTGTCCCCGCAGGTGGACTCAGCAAAAGTATGCAGGTAATTATTATAAACTACAAAACATTATAATTTTGTGTTCTCATCTAGTCTTTGAAAAAAATAAGTTAGGAAGAATTGTCATTCAGTTTTTACAAATTACCTGCTGTGAAATCATACTAAGACTATAAAAGTGAATGTTTGTTCTTGTTACACGCAAAAAGTACTCCTAGTACAACGAAATTGGACGGAATTATTAATAATTAAAATGCGGGACACAGCCCAATAAAAAAATGGCCTACGCTTATTTTTTTGTCTAGATTCTTCTGTGTATTAATTGCAGTGTGAAGTTGTGTGATAAGAGTGTGAGAACATAAACAATGATAACGAACGTTATATAACTGCATGAAGTTATTGAACTATGGTTCATGAAGTAGGTCAGTAAATGAGCACGATTATGCAATTGATAACAACGGACAGGTCAAGTGGTTTGATAAACAGCTGTTACATATTATGTCTAGTTCAAGAAGAATGTATGGCTTGAGAACGATTAACGGACACAAACTAAGCAATTAAGTTATTTTTAGGCAACATTATAATGACAATCGACGTCGTCGATTTAACAACATCTTTGTCTTGATGGTGACTTCGCCTTAGAGACTGTTGTGCTCCCTAAATTAATTGACAATTTTTGTCCTCGACACTACACTAACAACAGCTTACAATAACAAATCCAAATAATTAAATATTATTAATGTGAAATATGTGAGAATTCTTTTAACACAACCACGCTTTAACAGAAATTGATGGAATTTGGCACAGAGATAAAGATTTTTTTCTAGATTACACTACATTACATTACACTACATAGGATATGTTTAATTCCAGAAACAAATACTTACTACTTAAAAAAAATATTTTATAACTGTGACAGCTCGAGGCAAACCTAAATGTAAGATACATTTTGTATATTCGGATAATGCTAGATGTCATTTCATCGAGCATTGAAGTCCAGCGAAAATAAAAAGGATTCTTGGAGCAAAGCCAATAAATAGGCTACGTCATGTTCTCAGGAAATGGTTAAGAACGCGGTGAGCGAGATGCGGCGGTATTACAGCAGAAAAGTGATCGATGTGCTTATCAAGGTCACACGCCGGAGCCTGGACCTCATCATCAAGCAGTTCACCACTGACACAGAGGCGATGGCCAACGACGGTAAGCATATATACATATACTAGCTATGCCCGCGACTTCGAAGGCGTGGACGGCTTTTTTATCTTTCGTAAAAATGTTTTTTTTTTAATAAAAGTATCCTATGTTACTTCTTATACCTCCAAGAATATGTGTTCAAAGTTTTATGGTGTTCGGTTAAGTAGTTTTTACGTGAAAGCGTAACAAACAAACTTACATTCACATTTATTATATTAATAAGGATATATAATATATACGAGTGGACGCTGGTTTCGTAAATAAAAAGGCTCAAATCTAATAATCACTATTGAGGAAGTCTAGACTACATACATAAATCTGAGCGCTGGTGAGGGACACATCTATCGTGAAAGGAGAGCCGAAGATTTTTTTGGATATTCCTAACTACCTTCCTATAAGGTTTGGAAGGGTAATTAATTTTTGATAGTAATTGTGTTAAGTTATTAAGTAAATTGGTCGTTTATCTATGTACCAGGGATACAGAAGAAGCCAATATTTCTGCTCAACGCAGCACTGATGATCCCCAACGTGTCCGTCACCCCAACCTTGGATGAGATTCAGGAAGTCCTCGTGCTGTCCGGGAAACACATCTCCGGCTTGTCCAAGGGCGTCGCACAGTGGACTGGCGGGAAGGCTGCTAAAGTAAAATTACAATTTATTATTTACATTTTAAATTGCTATATTTTATTTTTCTGGAAAATAAGTATTCTATGTCCTAATCCAGTTTATAATCTATTTTCTTATATATTTCCTTTATTATAAATGGGATCAAACATTCTCACAATTTACGCATTTATAATGTTAGTTATATATAGAAGTTTTTCAAGTTATACATAAAAGTTACAAACAAACCCATATATCATGTGTTCAGGTTATTGGAGTATCTAAAGGGACAGAAGACTAAAGTGGAGGTCAGTGTCAATAAGGGTAACATGCCTATGACATACCCAGACTTAACACGAGTTTTAAATCTATAGTCGAAAATATTGACTACTAGTAAACTACTGTTTTAAGTGGTATCGCTTGCCATAACTATTACGAAATGTACCGACGAGCATGTAAGAGAATGGTGAATGTGAATGGAACGAAAGAGTTATGTATATCTAAAGAGAACGTTCCATTCTCTGCATGAACAAAGAGCAGTGAGTGCAGACATATGTGTGTATAGCTTTGTTAAACTAACGCAAAATGTATACACCCTTTGTAATTTTTTCAGTATATATTATGAGGTATTCTCACTCATAGATATATGCTACCAAAATCCTTCTGTTTGCAGCGAACTACGTGGAAAGTGAGACACGACCGATGGGTTATATGTAAACATATCGTGCTCATTCCCTCGCATATAAATGCAACGCCATTATGCTGCTTTGTTTTACCATGTTCATTAACATTAACACATTTTTCAGGAGAATGTAAATATTTTGCTTTGATTAGTTCTAGCGTAGTTGAACAAATAGGCACTTTTTAACAGAACTGAACTGTCGAATGAACTGAAATATCAAAGCTCTTGTGGAGTTCAGGCATAATCGTAATAAATATACTCGTATGGTCGATAGCCTGCGATTAGGTCTAGGATTAAAATTGAAAGAAAATATTAATCGCATTTTTCCCACTGTTCCTTAACTTGTGGTGTCAATTGTATTGTGCCGTTACCTCACCCCACCTGTGTGTGTGTCGCTCACCGCCATGTGCTTGTTGTCCCTTTCTGTTCGGTTGCTCCACTTGATGTTGCTTATTCGCTTCCACATTATTTTGCTACCAAGGTGAGCTGGAAAAAGCTCGCAGGCCAAAAATCTCACCAGCTGCTAGACGTAGTCACCAAGCTTGACGAACAGGTATCTGTGGCGCCAAGCAACATCAACATCAAATCTCTGAAGGTGATAGAAGCCGCCAAGGTTAGAAAGCGCAAGCACTACAGGCTGGAGTCGGAGGAGAAGCCGAGCTTTCCTCTCCAGCAGAAGAACTTCTACATCTACGTTATGGAGAACAAGGAGATTATCAAGACGTTGTCCCTCTTGTCTATGTGTACGCAGAATATTAAGACGGTGAGTTTTCTTGTGTCTTTGCTGTACCTTCTCATGACCAACAGACTAGGGTTGAATTTAGAAGTATCACATACGCGGATGTTGCCTTCTCGAACTTTTCAGAGAGGTACTGGAAACCCGTTATTTCAGTTCGAATTTCGAGTTGCCCTTCTGGAGAAGGACCACCAACTTATAATTTTTTTTTATGTTGTGTTCCGCCTTGAATAAGGTCTTGGACACCTCATTCTAATTTCAAGAAGAGAAAACGTTAAAATATTACAATTTAATCGAGCATATTATCAGTTTCAAAGCGTATAAAATAATATAAGGTTGCATTTTTTATTTTGTATGTAACTCTAAATTGACCCAACAATTAATATAGACATATATCGCAAGCTCCCTACCGCAAGAAATTTTCCGCGTCTGTACCAGGTTCTCATGAACAGATCGGAAAATTATTTTCTCACTCTCTGCCAGTTGAACGGCGGGATGTGGGCGTAGTTGTAAAATAATCAGAAGCCTCAGTGAGAAAATTGAGGCTATCTCCATACATTTGCTAGCTTGTAAAAGAGACAAATAGAGACTGTATCGTGAACAAGCTTCTCCATTGTATCCTGGCGAAACAATTCGAACTCATTTCATTATGCGTGCCTGGTACTTAAAGGAAATTCCTTCCGGGTGGCTGTAGACTTCTTTGCTTATTTATTTATTTTGCAACAAATCTCGAGGGCGAAAAAAATACAACTTTGCGTGTCTAATAAATAATTTCATTTCTTGCATTTCAATGCAAACAAAATTATGAAATATTACTACTATTTCATATTTTCCTGAGTTGGAAGAGGGAAGAGGACATCAGTTTGGAGGTGTACAGAGAGATCTTTAAGACGATCTGTAAACCGCCGCAAAAAAAAATCCTCGATCTTACGAAGATCGCGTAAACTCTTATTAGTGTATAATTTTCTCCCCTGCGTCCTTACATTTTGAGCTTTCCACTAGATTGTACGGAATAACACATCACTTTAAATACTTAATAGATTAATTAATAAACAAGGTTAAATATTCGATTTTTGAAGACATGTTTTGTTACGTCAACGGTGGCAGTCTACAAAATGCACGTAGAAAATGAATGAACATCTGCCGTTAAAAGAGAAATGAAGCAGCTGTCTACAGAGAGTGGAGTTTGAACTAAATGCACAGATTACTTACTTAGGTAGGGGAACTCAAGAAGGGGTAGAAAAGCGATCAATTATTAATACTGCCAGGTCCCCCCGGTAATATGCATCTGGTTATTGAGTTTTCATGAAAATATTTGGATACACCAGGATAGCAGAACGCAGAGGAGTGCAAACAGTTATTACCGCTACACTACACACAAACACTCGTTTTGCAGCTCAGCGGATGCTTGGAATACTAGAATGGACCTCTAGAATTGCTTGGAAATAGACAATAAGTGACCTATAGCTGGCATTTTTTTATCTATACCGTAGACTGGCTGTAGCTTCGTTCAGGTGAAAACACCATACAGGGGCAAATACACAAAAAAAAACAAAGTTGATCGTGCCGTTCTCAATTTTTTATGGAAAAATCTTTATCTTGTTCTCACAATATAAGCTTTTGAGACTATGCCTATTTATATGGAAACATCCTAATGATTTTGTGTATATATGAAAATCTTCCTGCCCCCCACAAAGGGGGAGGTAGGCAGAGGTTTATTAACACCCTCCTTTCCCGGAGATGAATCAAGGTGGCCCCGTATCGGGCGGAGTAGAGTCAATCACCGTTCCTCTAGCACAACTATACATACATTGATCTTTGAATTTCGTTTCAAACGCATGCAGTTTCTTAACATAGTAGTTATCCTGGACTGAAAGCTCATTCGTCGATTTCGTCCAGATAAAAAAATTACCAATGTAATCACAATTCTCGTGGCTGAAACCTAACTAACGAAAGTCAAGGTTGTTGAAAATATTCAGGAATGTGGAAAGGGTTATTGTTGGTACTTTTATGGGCGACACATTAAGTGGGTCGGTAATAACTTGCGGCATTTTCAATAGAGGGCGCTTATTAGGTGCGCGCGTCTAATGTACCTGAAGCTGGGTGAGTAGTTTGATGTAGAATTAAGATGGCAGCCTTAACCCAGGAAAATAGACACCCCTTACTGATGTGGAATACTTATCCTGCACACGAGGTTTTTGGGCAAACAAGACTTCGGAAAGAGCTTTGCATACGTTTGGTAGAAACCCTCAAATTACTTCAAAATAGATTATTTGATGTGTAAACTATTTCTTCAATTATAATAACTAATTTGAATTACAAAATAATGGCTTATATAGAAAGTACGTAACGTCTTTTATCTGCTACGTAGGCTGCCACGTCATTTTGTTTAAGTCGGTCGGAGAGGCAACGTCGTCGTCACGCGTCATCATAGATAGAAATAATTGTTAGTGGAGGGAGGAGTGGGGTAAAATTTTATTGCAATAATAGATCTTCGTCAACGCCCCCTTACCAGGCTCTCATAAATCGACAAGAGGCTGGACGTCACATGCAAACTTAATGTACCAACGTATTTTAATCCTAACTGCTATATGAATAGGGTCTACGTGCATTTTTCCTACAAGGTTCAGAAGATTCTTGACTAACAATTCAATTAATAGACAAAAGACCTAGCTGCGGGGGGAAGGAATAGTGTAATCTCTGCGAAAACTAGATATTTTACTCTGCACTTGTACCAGGCTCGCAGAAACCAAAGGAGATAAAATGTCTCAAGTAAATACAATGTAAATTATATTCATTTACGTACATATATCTTCTGAGTGGTTTGATAAAATGTTTATGTATGAATATGATCCATCACTTGTTCGATAGCCTACGTTTCAACACACACAAGCACTATATACACACGTGCTTACATACATACAAGCGATTGAGATGTCTTTTATACGATTGCACTAGTTAATACGTTTATTATTTATTAATATGTTTTTGGTTTTGACCCAGTGCCGTGTATTTCAATTCAATCTTCTAGTTATTATATTAAACTGATTTGGTAAATGATAAAAACGACTTAACCATGCTACTCCTTGTGATGTCCGGTTGATAATAAAATAACATTAAAATAAAATAGTTAAAGTTTGTGTGCTTAAACTCTTTAATCTCAGGAGTTGCTAGCTCCTGGGATAAAAAACTAATGCGATTTGAAAAAGAATTAATAAGCCCGTATATTCAAGAAGGCAGCTTTATATACAGTACTAGCTGTGTTGTGTTTAACACAAAGGTTATTGTTCAGTTCTTATTAATTCTGTACTTCGCGAATATATGCAAATGCTATGCAATTTTAAAAAAATTCTTCTATTTTGCGAATCGATATTTTGTTTTTGTACATTTTCGTTTTTCATTTTTTGAATCTTTCCTCTGATTATAATTGATGTTCAGTTTTTCGTATTAGCTTTAGCGGAGCGTAATGGCGAACAGCAAAATAACAATAGAGTAGAAAGGGAAAATATGTATATGTATATTTCCGTGATTGTCGATTGACAGACTAAATGGTTGATTGCCTGCATAATTATACAAATTTATAGCTTTATAGCTTGTGCTTAGCTGTTTTACCCGCGTTATGTCTGACCATCCGCTCCATGTGCATGTCGTATGATGACATATTTCTATATAAATGCTACCCCTACCACCCCGAACTGGCTTTAAACTAACTCATTAAAGAGCCATTTCCATACGAAACTGAACATAAATCCAGGTATACCCTCCCAATACCATACTGTAATGTCCGCCTTTTTCCGTGTTGGTGGTATGAACAAATAGGCTACGGTAACCGTCTCCCATAAGGTGAGCCGTATGTTTGTTTGCCACTCTTGTTGTATAAAAAAAATGCTTTTACTACTCTGCAAGGTTGCGGGGAGCTTAGTGCTCATGCAGCTATCGTTGCCACAAGGGAACTTTGACATTTTGGTCAGAGCCCCTTAAACTTTGTGAACAACTTCTTAGGCAAATGACAACCTCACCTACTTACGAGTATTTCTACTTTATTTTTTTATTTATATAACTGACCTTTATCGCGTAATACCTAATACGAAATACTCATTAGTTTAATTTTAATTTATTGACAGGTATGTGTATTCGAATCAAAAGTAATTAAGTAAATTCCTGGCCTGAAAAAAATGTACTCGCTATATGGCGCTGCTGAACTAGAACTTAACGTTCACCGATCCCAATGTAAGAAAGTATTTGATATACTTTGTTTCCGGAAAATAAGTTGCGTTTGTTCATATTGAACTAAAACATAATTAAGGCCTTACAAGAAGCTGCGGTATTTGAGTATTGTTTTTTATAAGTTGTTAAGCATCCCTTCCCCACGCGTCCCGCAATTCGGCCGCCTTGTACTAGGTTTGCATAAGTTGCTAAAGATTTGCACACAGCATAAGGCGCGCGCAACTAATTGTATTATTTATGTACATATGTGTTATCTCTTTTGTATAAAATGACTCAAGAACGGTTTCATAGAAAGCAGGTAAAGTCAGTTAAATCCGAATCAAATTCTTTCAAGATATACACTTCAGTTTTCTTACCTAAGCATCTACGGCGCTTCGTTCGAAATGTATAAAGGGTTTAGTTCCTTTTGCGAACGCTACGAGCGCTGTAGATACTCTAATCAAATACTAGAGAGAAATTGTTCTATGATGGCAGCTGCGAACAACCTTAGTCGTAGCAGCATTTCGATTCAATTTCAAATTCGATATTGGCGAACTGAATCTTAGCTGTTCATTCAGCCTGTTAAGAAATCATGAAAAATAAATTATAGCTAATAGATATACTATAGTTTTTCGTAAAAAATGCAACTAAAAACTATAAAAAATTATACGAGTTGTTTTGTCAATACTGTCATAACTTGTAAAGCGGAGTGCGCTTAGAAACACTACGATGCTACTTTCGATTTAATATTCACACGGTTTTATCGCTAATTCTGATAATCCTATTGTGGATTTTTTTTTTATATTTAGAAACTTTTGCATATCAAGGGCCGATGTTGTCATCGGCCCTTGATATGCAAAAGTTTTTAAGGAAGTCAAATTCATGTTCAATGTTTCCGTTTAACATACGTATGAAGCTAATAAAAGCGTGTTCAAAATAATGGCGACGCATAATTTTACAAAATTCTCTAAGAAAACGCACGATTTTTTAGTAACGCATTCCGCATGAATTTAGCCGCGTTTGGTACCAGGCTCACATGAAGCGCAGGTAATCGGCACTTTCTCACTCCTCCTCGAAGGGCGGAGCCAATGCTCGATCATAAATGTTTTCTCCCGCTTTTACGAAAGTTTGTATTCATATAAAATTCAATGCTGTTCAGCTTTGTATAAAGTACAAAATTGATATTGAATCAGCGCTCCTGCTGCTCTCACGTATAGTGTTGTCACACACAGCTAAAGGCTCTCTTATCACTTGACCGCACACCACAATACACCACTACAATACATTGTTGTTCAGTTGACAGACATGTTTTTGATATAATATTATTGATGTTTTATTTGAATATATATAAATATCACCACGCCGAGAGTTCAATCGTCACGAACATATTTAGGAGCTACGATAAATACAAAATAGACGCTTATAAACTCAAAATTTTTCGGGGGTTAAAAATATACTATTGTTCCTCACAAATAAATTCTAATTGCGTTTCCTAGGATTTTAAGCTACATTTATAATCTCAAAATTAACTAGTACCGACTTTCAGGAACTGAACACTTTGGTAAAGCGCTGGAGGCCGTACCACTATCTTTGGAAGTGTGAAAAAACCTTGCGACAACTACTAGCTTGGAATCTGAATGACTTCGAGCTGGCTCTGAAGAGACACAGTGAGCTCGAAGCAAAATTGGCTACAGAACCTGACGTTCTCCTTATTGGGAACTGCCTGGCTGTATCCACAGAGAAACTCAAGCTTGGCCTCACTACCGAGTTGAAGAGTAAGGCATTCATAATAATTTATATTATTCAGTACTAGAAGTAACAATCGTATGTGTTTACACACGTAACCGTAGCAAAATTGTGATAATTTTGTAGAATAATTTCACACTGCAGGAACGACAACATATTGGGATTTAGTCCAAAGTAAAAGTTTGGACTAAATCCCAATCAGGCTCACTATCTAGTATTAACTTACTTACAGACAGTGACAATTAAGCTAATGTTATGTTCATTGCCCCAGACGGCACACACAGGATCAGCCAAGCCATGCGCAAAAAATACAAGCGAGAAATGGACTACGTGTACGCCATTATGAACGACTTGGAACGCAAGCTGGAGAGACCTATCAGAGACTTGGATGACGTCAGGACTGTCATGGAAACTCTCAAGAAGATAAGGGAACAAGAAGTCGACATGGAATTGAGGATAGATCCTGTTGAGGTACTAAGGATTACAGCCCGTATTTGACTTACATTGCTTGCAAGAAAAGCAAAAGAGTGTATCTTGTTTCAAATTAAAGCAAATCAAATAATTTAATTCGTGAACATAGAAAATAAGTTGGTATTAAATAATACAGGTATAGTTGCTATGTTCCACCTACAAAATATTTAAAATTTGATAATTATATTTATAACACTATCATAATAATAATTATTTAATATCGAGTTTATATATGTTATATAAACTCATGATCAATGGCCATCCAAATAAACATTTAGTTGACAACAGAAATATGTATGAATAACAAACGAGTAGTTCCAACTTGATCAGCGTGTGATGCCTTTGCCCAGGAAGGGTTTGAGTGTTCTGATCCCTAAATCTCGCCACCAGGAAGCATTCAACGTGATCACTCGCTACGAGCTCCCGGTGAGCAAGGAGGACCTAGAACAGGTGGACAACCTGCGGTACTCCTGGCAGCAGCTACAGGCCACGGCGCTAGCCTCGCACGTGCAGCTATTGAGAATGCAGCCTCAATTCGAAGAAGATCTCAGGAACAATTTAGATAGGTATCTCTACTAATATTATAAAGAAGAAACATTTGTATGTAAGTAAGTATGTTTGTAAGGAATTGGCTCATAAAGTACTGGACCGATTTTAAAAATTCTTTCACCATTTGAATGCTATATTATCACTGATTAATATAGGCTATAAGAAAATAATAAATTTTATGCCAAAATGTATAAAAAATAAATGTCCACCCGTGCGAAGCCGGGACGGGCCGCTAGTTGAAGATAAAATTATATTATGTTCGATTAACGATTGCTAAATGTGGATCAAGGTCAGGTAATCAGAGGTGTATAGGTAATACACACACACCCACTTTCCGCCAGAAGTATATTAGGTGCCAACGTGACAGATGGCGAGTCCATCGCCGTTACTCGAGCACGACTATACATACGCCTTTGAATTTCTTCTCAGACGTATGCAGGTTT